>SNQJ01S0015878.1:8357-34730 GCA_010110895.2 Picea sitchensis | reverse complement strand
AGTTTAATTAATTATATTAGAACTTAATATAATTATGTTATAATATAATTAATTAAATTATAAGATAATCATTACAAGAGTAGTATTCAAATTAATACCAAACCCTTTTCGGGATGTATAATTCCCAAGGGAAAGAGAGGGAAAATAAATCCTTATTAATTATCAGGCCATAATTATTAGGCTAAGTAAAAATGTAATTTTGGGGCAGGGGGGTAAATAATTTGTGGAGACTAATTATCCCTAATGAGGATTAAATAAATAAATACTGAGGAGCTGTATTTTAGGAAAGTATTGATTAAGTAACTTAGTCAGTTTATAGGAAATGGACAAATGACAATCTCTTGTCAAGCGAGCCTTTGTACTTTATGGTGATGTGGCATGTTGTGATGGGTCCACGTGTCAAGTGGATATTGAGCCACATGTCACGTTAGGAGACAGGTACACAATGGCAACAACGACCAAGGTGGCAAGAGAGATCAATCTCAACCATATATCCTCAAAGGACCCACATAATCTAAGTGTAGTTGGAGTAGGAGAAGGGTTGTTAACCGTCGTATGAGTTGGCGACTCCAAAGTAATCAAAGCCATTGATGTTCCAACCCCGAAGGTTGTTGGATATATAGGTTAGATCCGTTGGAGTATGTGTAGTCAGAGAGAGTCTGTCGGAGTGGTTTAGGTGCAAGAAATCTATTAACTTAGATGAGAGGACACCGATGAAGAGGAAAATCTCTGAACCAATGGATGGGATAGTCATATGGGTCAGGTGGAAAATGCCACGTTGGTGCCATGTTGGATGGCACTAGTGATGGGGAACCACGTGGTTTCCATGTGGCACTAAAGATGAACTCAATAATTGAGAGTCCATAGACTTAAGGAGATTTCAAATTCTGATCCAGAGCTTAGTTTTGAGCATGGTTATGGTCGTTGGAAAGATCTTGACGAGAAGAAGACAATGGTATCCCTGAGAAGAGGCTTTAAGATGAGTGAGGAAAAAAAAAATTTAATACCTCGTTCCTTAAAAAGGTACTTAGAGGGTTGGGTGTATTATAGAGTAGTATCAGAGCAGGCAACACCACTTGTCCTGCTTGGGGTCATGGAAGAGTGGAATAAATTTTATTAGAGAACTTTTAAGGGGGAGGGCACCCTACCCTACCATATCCATAAGAGTTTATTTAAACTTAGGGATGAGACATTATGTCGTTTTTACATGTTTAAATTTGAACTGTATGTTGTTGTTATATGCTAAATGATGAAGCTAATTTCACCTTACAAAATTACCTATGCATTTCATAAATTAGTGGATAATTAACTAATAGAAAATGGTGTTATCAATACTTAAACAGTTAGTGGAAAACAAGGAAAACTAAAACATAAATAATGGTGACACATCATGAGATGGGTGAGAGATCCCATAATAGAGAAGAAGAGTTCGATGAAAGGAGAGTGGAGGAAACCCCTTTGAATTTGGATGAAACTGTAAGAATCCTCATAGAAGAATTACAAAGTTTTAAAGTAGATAATGAGAGGCTTATAAAAGAACAAGAAAAGTAAACTGAAATAAATTCCATTTTTTTGCAAATCCTATCAGACACACTGAGGCAACAATAACAAGGGACAAAAACCAATAATGTGGACAAACATCAATCCAAGAAAACCTAGAGTCGACCTGAGATACAAAAACATGGCCTTGACAATAACAACACAAGAAGAAGCACCTCAAAGAAGGCCCAACATGGATCCAAGAGGCATGCTAACGTCAAGGATTCATCTGAAGAATCATCTAGTGAGGGAGCTGACAACTCCAAGGAACTGTCCAACAGTGAGACTGGCTCACATTCTCAGAGGAGAAGAAAGAGGAGGAAACATTCAAAGATCCATGACCCTAAAGAGTTTAAGAAATCCAAACCACCAACTTTTTATGGAGAAATTAAAAAAGGGGGAAGAAGCAGAAGTTTGGATGCTTGGCTTAAAGAAGTACTTTAGAGTTCAGGACTACTCTGAAAACTTGAAGGCTTGAACAAATATTTTCAACTTGAATGGAAAGACCTCCATTTGGTGGGAGGACCTTAGGAATGTAAAGGGAATCCATGAGAAAGAACTATTGTGGAGGCAATTTGAGAAATACTTTAAGAAGAAGTACATGTATGAAAGGTACTATGATTAAAAGACTAAGGAGTTATATAAACTCAAGCTAGGACAACTCACCATAGATGAATATATCAACAAATTTCTTGAGTTGACGAGGTATGTTTCCTACATAAAGGATGAAAAGGTGAAGATGCAATGATTTATTGGTGGGCTGCCTCAATCCTTCCGAGACATAATTGAATTTAATGAACCTAAGGCTTTAGAAGACACTATTTAGAAGGCAAGGTACTACTATGAATGATTCAAACACAAGGAATAACCTCATAAGGATTGGAAAAATAAAAGTAAATTGGGATTCAAGAAGAAGGGGTTTAAATCCTCAAGATTTAAGAATCGAGGGAAAAACTCTAGATGAGCCTTCCTACTAAGAGTGTGTATCAACAAAATTTTCCATCTCAAAGTGGAAATAAACCCTTTGGATCATCCCTAGGAACGAATGATAATACAAAGAGAGAACCCTTGAAATGTAGGGAATGTGGAGAGGAACATATATTAAGGGATTGTTGATCCAAGTGTAAATCAATGGCCACCCACCTCTTTCACTGGCTCAAAACAAGGGTTTCCACCTTGGCTATTTTTCTACGGTTTTTTGGGTCCTGAACTTTCGGGGTCATTTTGAGGCCCTAAACGACATTTTTTTGGGAACGAAAACACCCAACAAAAGATTTTTCCATGGTCTAGGCTGAAAAAATATGTACTCCTTGCCTAGACCTTTCCGAAGAGGTATAGAACACCCCAAACATAGTTTGTATGCAAAAGTTATGCCCTTGGGAAGTTGACGTACTAACTACCCCCATCGGGGTCCGCAAACCTTTTGGCGTTTCATCTTCCGGGGCCAGGGTTTTGGATTTTCTTTATGTTAAAAAGGCCTCTAGAGCCTCATTGTAAACATTAGCATCTTCTAGTGAATGAGCGCAACCATTACATCTCTTCTCAGAGATAATCTGCCACCATTCTAGCGAGTCATTCACTCTATAATTTTACAGTTTATGTACATTCTCTCATTAATAAAAATTGTGCATTACTGTTTCTCTATGTTTATTGCAACAATATCTATGTATATTTCATTGTTATATATTTTCCTTCATTTTGTTCTCAAAATAATCTAGATCAGTGGTATCAGAGCAGGATACTCCTTTTCATTTATTGTTCATGTCCCCGATGAGGTCAGGATATAGAGAGTTGGGTCTTGAGCTAGTTTCCCTTGAGGATAACGGCTCTCACCAGCCTAAGCGGCCTCCCATGGTGAAAGAGAATAAGAATAAGGGAGCAGAAGATCCCATCAAGTTGTTGCTCGTGGAATCCCTCGTGCAACAGAGGACCGAGATGTTGGAGAATTTTTCCCAAATCCTTCAATGATTTCCAACAATAACATGCGCGTCTTCGTCAGGTAGTCGCTTTGGAGACACTAACCCATTCAAGGTACAAGTTAATTTTGATATTCCCATATTTGAAGGTCAGATCGATGCATATGCTTTGGAAAAATGGTTAAATTTGCTAGAAGTTTATTTCTCTGTTCACAATTTTTCCGACAGATAAAAGATCACCTTTGTGCTCCTTAAGGCTCTCCCCCATGTCTAGCATTAGTGGGAAACTTACTAGGAGAAAAAATCCATAGAGGATTCTGGAATATTTGGGGCTGAGCCCACTTGGGATTTTTTTTATGGATGCGGTCAAGGAGCAATATTACCCCATGGGAAACTATGATGACCGGTACATGACATGGACCATGCTGTATCAAAAGCGAGACCAAATAGTTTCAGAGTTCAAAAATACCTTCCATACCTTGTGCACCAAGTTGGGTATCAAAGACTCTAAGAGACATCTAGTTCTGAAATACCGCAGGGCTCTACACAGGTATATCCAACCCGAAATGGATTTTCTAGACATCTCATCACCGGGAGCCTCTTATAGACATGCTGTCAAAATCGAGCAAAAATATAAGTAGTAGAACAAGTAGGAATTTGGGTCTGCAAATATGCAACAACCAAAGTATGGTAAAGGCATCCCTAGCTCACAGAACAATCAACCTCAAGACAACTAGTCCAAGCCACAGGAAAAAAAGAGCAACTGGAAGACAAAGAAGGACACTGGGAAGTGGTGTGACTTCCACAAAATCCCTTGGCCCAACATTGATGAATGTCACNAACAGAGCCGAGCCTCGACTCAGATTCCGATTCAGACAATAATAAAAGAAGACAAATAATTGATGCAGAACCCACTGCTACTGTCGCAACCACAACAATCCAACCTGTTAACTCCTCAAATAAACCAACGGATTTTATTTGATTTTTAGATGATAGGTTGGTTCCTAAATTTGATTTATAATTTTCTAGCATTAGGTTAGAAAGTCTGTATTTCCAAAATAAGCTCAAAAGACATGTTGATTTTGGTTCGGTCAAGAAAATGGAAAAATATCAGGTTGCGGTGGTTTAGGCGAGCCTCCTCTGAGCTCATTAACCACCGAAAGTGTACATTCTCAGTAGATAAAGGTTCGAAGGAGAAGGCAAGTAACTGTCGAAAGTGTTTGAACAAGAAAAATGAAAGCTCGCGCTTTCGCACGAGCCAGATGTCAAAAATCGACGCAATGATGAGAAATACAACCGCCGAAAGCTCGCCATGCGGGAGATGATGCATATTCGTGGCGTCCATCCGAAAGGTTTGAAGCACCTGCGTTTTATCCATTGCATGGGTCATTTCAAATCCACGCGGAGTGGTGATTTCCAGGTATGATTGGACGGATCTCCCCTCCTTTTCAGTGGCAAGTACGTCAGCCATCATTACCAGGTCATTCTTTCATTTGGAAACTCAATGTGTTATAATGAAGCCCAAGGATTGCTGAAGATAACTACAAGCACGCGATTTTATCAGCAAAATCGTGTTTTCAAAATCTTGATCCCGCTTTCTCTGGCGATTGGCAAGGTGTCTCCGAGTTTAGCAAGTATCCCGAGTCAAGGAAACCTGGTCTGGTAAGCAGGTAAGATCGGAAACTATTTTTTTTTCAAAGTTCAGAAATTCAAGTGCCCCCAAAAATCTAAAGTTTCGACATTTCTCAGCTAAAGTGTCGTCCGAAAATGGATCAGAGTTTTAGTGAATTCTTTAATCTTATGCTTTTGTCACCCGATTTCACCGGTTTTTCATAAGAGGTATCGACTGTATTCCTAGTTCCCAGAGACATTGCCTCCTGAACACCTTATTGCCCACAGTTTCAGACACAGTCAGCATTGAACCATGTCAAAAGCAAGTCCTGCTTTGAGATCCGAAGTCGATGGTATGTGGAATTTTGAAGCTCATCCAGAGGTCGCAGAGTGTTTTAAACAGGATGGAGTTTTCACATACTGTGAAAAATTGACAACCTTTCACCAACAAGTGGCCGAAGCATTTGCCCTCTCCTATGATGGAAGGATTGCTAAAATAGCCAGGGAGGAGTTTATTATAGATGAAGCAGCTATTGCCGAATACACAGGGTTATCCAGAACAGGAGAATGTTGGTTTAAAACCTCCTCACCTTCAAATGTTGAGTTCAGGTCGTATCTATTACCAGTGCATAAGGCTTTGACTTGGAAGAAGGACATCCCCATGTCCTATCTGGAACCAAAGTGGCAGTTCCTGCTGAGGGAAATTTTGGTGTATATCACCTGTGAGGGGTGCTACAATAGGGTAATGTATTACCATTTTAAACTGCTGAACCATTTCACTGGCAGAGAACACATAAACATGCCTTATTTATTTCATAAAACCCTGACTAAAATGGCAAGACAGGTGAAAGCCCAGCCTGCTAAAGTTGTAAGCAGATTATCACATCAGGGGATGATTACCCTTCTTGTGAGAGAAGCTCTGCAGAGGAAACAAATTGAGTGGGGTTTCTTCTTGTTTTGGAATGAGTTTCAAACAGAAAGACCTCCAGAAGCCAAGAAAACCAGAGGCAGAAAAGATCCTACTCCCAAGAGTAGTCACAGGAGGAGGAAGGGAATCTCAATGCCCAAAGATTCTATAAAAACATCACCCAGCAAGAAGGGAGGAATCAAGAGGAAATTACAGTTTGAAGATAAAAACCCTGTCACAGGAAAAAAACTTCTCAATCTACCTTATAGTGACTCTGATTCAGAGCAGGGGATGGCAAAAACATAGGACAACTTGCAGATCAAACAGGATGCAAAATTAAAGATAAATCTACCTCCATTAAATCCTCCAGAGACCCACAGGAAACCAGAAGCAGAAGCCTCCTCAAGCAGGCCTAAGAAAGGTAAGACAAAGAAGATCAATAAGCTCCTAAGAGAGATTTATGAGATGGAAGTCCTGGAGAGGGTAATCAAAAAAGAAAACACAGACCTCACTGAGAGAAATGCTGAACTATTCAAAGAGAATCAAACTCTTAAAGAAAAACATGATACAATCAAAGATAGAAACAGAGAGTTGATCATAGAAAATATGAAATTATACAGGCAACTCAGGATTCAGAGGCTCAAGCTAAAAGGGTTTGAATCACCTGAAGAAAAACAAACTGGTTTGGACACTTTGGCTAATTTAGACACAACTATAATTGATGTAACAAAACCCCCTACACAGTCAGCACAAGTTCGTAGGTCTACACGAACCAGGACTGTAGCATCTAAGAAAGTTTGAGTGTTAAAAGAGGATTCAAGACAGACATTTTTGCAATTTTGAAACTCTTCAAAGTTCAACTTTCGGTGGTTTAGGCGAGCCTACAGTGTGCTCATTAACCACTGAAAAGAGGCGCTTTCGGTGGATAACTCAGCCATAAACTTTCCCAGACAACCACCGAAAGCCTGTGTATCCAGAATTGAACGAGTTTTTACACAGATCAAGGATTTGTGTGATGAAAATATTCGGGATCTTTTCCAATGAATGTCTAATGAATTATCAAGTCCAACACAACAGTTATTTTTGACATATTATGAAGAAAGGAGTNAAAATAAAATCGTTACTAATAAATTTTAAATTATAGCATTGATTTTATGGCCGTGATTACTCAAAAAGGTATGGTAATGAAACTCATGGTGTTATGACTCTACAAGAAAAGTAAATATGAAATTAATGCAAAGTCCTAACTTTAACTTTTGATGAATGATATGCTCCTAAAAAACGATGCAATTTTCAAATTCAAATCTGCAATTCAAAAGTAAAGATGCAATCTTTCACTATATGCACTAAAATCTAATGATAGAGATTCAAAGACAAAAATGCCAAGCAATGCAAAATTCCTATTTTTTTTGTATTTTCAATATATCAAAACTGAAAATGCATGGACTGAAAATTAACTTGATATATAGCCCTACTTTGTATAAAAAGAGACAACTCAAGCAGGATATTAAGCAACGAAACACATGACCCAATGTACAAGGACAATAAAAATGAAAAGATGAAGAGAAATAATTCTCCCAGAAATTCAACCAAAAGAGGGTTTCTTGTCATCCCACATGCACTCAACAGGCACTACAGAGACCTAATAAGGCTCAACAAGCATCAAATCTCACCCAAAAAACACCAGACCAAGAAAACATGCACGAAAAAGAGGTGTACGTGACTGTTTGGGGAAACAAAGCGTATATACACAACTTGAAGTGAGACAACCTACGTGTATACATGACTATCAATGCAAAAGGCACGTATATGCTTTGAATCAAGGCCAGGAAAGGGGGAAAGGCTGAAAACTCAGACCCAAAGTGAACAGTAGCTGTCAAGCAATGATACAACAAGAACCACAATAGAAATGAGAGCAATCTAAGGAGAAAAGTACTTCAAACCCTAAGAAAGAAGATTCATCCCCAACATGGTTGCCAATTCTGTTACGAGGAAAATCTCTCTATGGCTAGGGTAAACCACAACAGACAGGTATGACTGCAGAAATATACTCTTTCCCATAAAATGGCTATATAAACTGATGCAGGAGCATCACTCCATGTCATCAAGCGCCAACCAACCAACACACATTCAATGGAGAGGAGAGGTGCAACCCTCTCACTTTCAAATTTCAATTTTTGAAATTGTATTAAATGTTGTAAGGCCGAAGAGCCAAAAGCCATGCATGTGTGCAGGCTTTAGTTAAAGGTTGCCTTAAATGGTTGTAAGGCTGAGATCTAGATCCGATTCGGACTAGACAACCATTCAATGTAATTGAATGTAATTTAATGAGAGTTGGTGAGATGGAGGGAAGCGCTCGAGGAGCCCCCTTTTGTAAAAAGATCTTCTTTGTATCTATAAAGGGTGGATAGAGTCTGTAGAGAGGTAGAGAAGAATAGAGAGAATAGGAGAGAAGAGAGGAAGCCGTGACTCTGTTGCAGTCCAGGCTCACATTGTAAAGAGGCATTCTCATATTAATACAATCAGAGCAGTTTTTCCTGCATGTTATTCTGCGTTTGTTGATGAATGTATTTTTGCGTTTATGATATGCTGTAGATGTGTGTTAGTTTTCATTTACATGTTACAAACATAAGTCATTGTCTGTTGGGTTCCTTGATTCCAGGTTTGGTTCTTTGTGGCTTCATGCAAGAGGTTGCATGACAGAACACTGCGGGTTCTGTAAGCTAGTGCATAGCGTGCACTTCTAAAATTCTGTGGAATTTAGACAAAGACGTGCCAGGAGGGCGCACCAGAGGAAATCATTGACTCAAGGAGGATGCCTCAAGGTTTCTGAATACCTTGAAGGAGAAACTATGCAGAGGAGAGCATAGAGAGGAGAAGCAAAATTGTTGAGAATTCTGTAAAGGCTCTACCAGGAGGGCATTGAGCAGATGCACATGATGCATTGAGGAGAACTCTATTTCGAGTTTAGTGAGAACACAGAGTCCCTGAGGATTCTGTAGAAGCTCTGCCAGGAGGGCGTCGAGCGAGTGCAAGGAGTGCACCGAGAAGAACTCTATTTCGAGTTCAAAGATAAGAGAAGTGTCTTAGGAGGAGACATTCATAGGGTTACTGAACACCCTGTAGGCTCAGTAAGGCGTGCTTGAGTAGGAAGTTGCCAGAGGGCACTTACATCCCTTCAAGGAGAGAAAGGGACAAAGATACTTGGAGGTCAGAGCCACAAATAAGCTCAGGACGGATAACACAATTGCGTGCAAGGACCCTGCAAGGAATGACAGAGGCCAAGAAAACCCTTTGGAGGGTTTAGAGTTTGAGAAGCTTAGGAGCAGGAACACCTCTTAGAATATAGGTGGAAGCCAAAGTTATAGTCTTTGCAGCAGAGACAAAGGCCGAGGCCTTTTGGCGCAAGAAATATTCCAAGGGAAAGGAATAAGGGAATGCTCAAGATAGAGCACAACTGCCGTTCGATCAGCTGGAAAAGCGAGATCTGGACCGTTGAAGTCTACGTCTAGACACACGCAGGAAAGCGCACAAGGAAGAGAACCAGATCTGGGCCGTTAGATCGAGCACCGGGGATCGACAACCATCATATCTGGAGGAAGGTGCACAGAGTTTAACCTCTGGGAGGTCGCGTAGGAAAGGAGCCATATGGATGGTGAGAGGCCTTCGTGAATGAAGTGCCAAAGTTGCGAGATTCGTTGGATCTTGCAGAGTTGCAAGGTGGTTAGAGGTGTATGAACCCATCAGCTTAGAATCCCGGATCAACGTGAACCGTTGATTGTGCTTTGTGTAAGTTGTTGGATCATTTTCACGAATTTAGGTATCGTGAGTTGGGAGGCGGAGACCATTGCGCTACAAACCCCCGAGTCACGAGATTGTAATTTGACCTGAACCGTCGATCGAGGAGGAAGGAGAGCTGTGAGATTTGGTGCCTCGCTACATCATGTATTGGGGTTTCGGAGGGTGAAGGAGTTGCACCTTGATCGCTGAAGTCGGGAAGTGCCGAGCGCCGAGGGCTCGGGCAAACACGTGTCGTGTCCGTTAGGTGGGGACCGCGTGGTTGACAGGTGGCACAAACATAGAGCGCCTAGAGAAAGGAGGAAGTAGGAGACATGTGGCATACATGCGTCACCTTGGAAGGAGTCAACCCATTGTTGAATTATYGCATTTCATGGATTCRCAAAGGAGGAGCACGAGGGMTCAACACTCCAACTCGCGAAGTTGCGAGTTGCGAGGGGTGCTAGAGTTAGGCCCTAGCYGGAGGTCGCTTGTAGAGGTGCTAGTGAGGAAGGAGMCATACCTGTATCACATCTCGGGTATCGACGTTTGGAGAAAGAGGAGTCGAGGGTCTTCGACTCACGAACTCTCGAGTCATGAAAGGTGCTTGTGCTAAGGCCCGGGTTGTGGTCATGTGGAGGCGAAGACTCACACCTGGTGCACATGGTGCAGGTGGAGTTTTCATGAAGGACCTGTGGATCGGATTCATTGAAGGTTTCAACAAGGAACCAAAGGAGCCGCATCAACCCGAGGAGAATTTAGAATGATCCTGTGCGGATCTCGACCCGAGGGTTGGGGGGGGGTCTGCATCAGTGTGGTATCAGAGCAGGATTTTTGCCCGTATATTTCAGTCAAAAGAGGAAGTGAGGTGAAGAAGATCATGTAGGAGACAGGTAAAAGGTGAAGGTTGTTGCGGGACACAATAGTCAATAGATAGCCAGGAGGGCTGTAGGATAAGGCTGGAAGCACTCACGGTTGCAGAGTGACAACAACAAGTTTGCCAGGAGGGTAGACAGGAACATGAAAATGGCTACTGAAGGCCATGAGCATGGTGGAAGAGGAGACCGCCAATATATGAGTAAAGAAGAAATGGACAAAGAACTCGCTGAGATAAGAGAGATAATGGAGCAGCTTGCATTGCGAATGCAACAGAACGCAAAACCACATTAGGTGTATGAATGGCCCATGAAGAGAAAAGCAAAGTGGTCAGTCAAGAAATTGTTGGCCATAAGGCAACAAAGGATATTGAGAGGATGGTTGAGGTATGTTGAAAGCCTCATAGATGAAGAGGAGATGGTTCATATCTATGAACCAGAGACTGGGAAGAATCTCAGTGATGAGGAAGGGAGATCGGTTACAGATCTCATGAATTGCAAGGAGAGCAGAGATGATTTTCCAATTGCCAGGTGGGAAATGAAATGAGACCGTTGGAGGATATCATAGACTCTCATGAGGACATCATTGGAAATTCATATTTCCTGGTGGGAAATAGTATGATATTAATAGAGGATCTCATAGTCTGCCAGGTGGGCAGAGATGGACTTTCAAATTGCCAGGTTGGAAATAGAAAGAGATCAAGTGAAGGTCTCGTATACTTCCAGGAGGGCGGTGTTGAAAGTTCAAATTGCCAGGAGGGAAATGAGATGAGATCGTTGGAGGATCTCATAGACTGCCAAGAGGGAAGAGAGGAAATCCCATATTGCCAGGTGGGCAAGGGAGAGAAGCTGAGACTGTCTGGAAGTATCATGAACTCAACGGTGAGTTCGAATCAGTATTCCTACCATTATTGGAGGGTTAAGAGTATTCCTACCATAAATCCCAGTTGAGGCCAGCGTGTGTGTTGCCATTGCAACAACAACAGAAAGACAACCAACGCTGACTGTCATGATGAAGGAGAAGATATCAGAAGCTACCCAAGGAAAAGAAGAGGAGAACACAGTTAAGATGCTCACTCTATGGGAGAAGGAGTTAGAAGTGTTGGAGGATTGGTTGAACAATCCAGAGCCAATAGATGACTTCCATGAGCAGACAATCATGCATATTTTAGCAGAGGAGCATTATGAGGAATTGCTCAAAAATTTCAGCTAGGGAGATGAACAGTTGATGATGATTGCAATGCTGAGGCATGCAACAAAAGATGAAGGAGAATTCCAGTCTAAGGAGAAGCTGGAGGAAGCTAGAATTCAAGCAGCGTAAGGGGAAATGGTAGAAGAAATCCTATCAGAGCAGGTGATTGAACAACAGGTCAGTCAAAAAGATAAGATTGCAGAGATGAATTTTGCAGAAGGGTGGCAAGTTGAGGCCACAGAGGAATAAGACGACATGGGAGATCTATTTGATATACCCATTTGCAGGGAAGAAGTGCAGTGGAGAATGATGCAAAAGGAGAGCCAGCCCTGGGAGCAGCTGGACGAGATAATTGAGGAGATCAGAAGGCTGATGATCAGATCAGCAGAAGCGGTCAGCAAAGGGAAGTTGAGCAGAGGAAAACCTGCCATAGCAGCAGGGCAACAGATGCAGCAGTAGCAGCGAAGCAATGGAGCAGATGGACAGCTCCAAAGAACTGTTTGGGATCCCAGTGGATTTCAACAATGGTGCTGGGAAGCTTATGAGCAGGAGCTCATGATTTTTGCTGCTGAGGAGTATGATGCAGGAGCATCACTCCACGTCATCAAGCGCCAACCAACCAACACACGTTCAATGGAGAGGAGAGGCACAACCCTCTCACTTTCAAATTTCAATTTTTGAAATTGTATTAAATGTTGTAAGGCCGAAGAGCCAAAACCCATGTATGTGCGCAGGATTTAGTTAAAGGTTGCCTTAAATGGTTGTAAGGCTAAGATCTAGATCCGATTAAGACTAGACAACCATTCAATGTAATTGAATGTAATTTAATGAGAATTGGTGAGATGGAGGGAAGCGCTCGAGGAGCCCCCTTTTGTAAAAAGATCTTCTTTGTATCTAAAAAGTGTGGATAGAGTCTGTAGAGAGGTAGAGAAGAATAGAGAGAATAAGAGAGAAGAGAGGAAGTTGTGACTCTGTTGCAGTTCGGGTTCACATTTTAAAGAGACAATTTCATATTAATACAATCAGAGCAGTTTTTCCTGCATGTTATTCTGCGTTTGTTGATGAATGTTTTTATGCGTTTATGATATGCTATAGATGTGTGCTAGTTTGCATTTACAGGTTACAGACATAAGTCATTTTCTGTAGGGTTCTTTGATTCCAGGTCTGGTTCTTTGTGGCTTCATGCAAGCGGTTGCATGACAGAACACTGCGGGTTCTGTAAGATAGTTCATAGTGTGCACTTCTAAAATTCCGTGGAATTTAGACAAATACGTGCCAGGAGGGCGCACCAGAGGAAATCATTGACTCAAGGAGGAAGCCTCAAGGTTGCTGAATACCTTGAAGGAAAAACTGTGCAGAAGAGAGCATATAGAGGAGAAGCAGAATTGTTGAGAATTTTGTAAAGGCTCTGCGAGGAGAGCATTGAGCAGATGCACATGATGCATTGAGGAGAACACTATTTCGAGTTCAGTGAGAACACAGAGTCGCTGAGGATTATGTAGAATCTCTGCTAGGAGGGCATCGAGCGAGTGTAAGGAGTGCACTGAGAAGAACTCTATTTCGAGTTCAAAGATAAGAGAAGTGTCCTAGGAGGATACATTCACAGGGTTATTGAACACCTTCTAGGATCAACAAGGCGTGCTTGAGTAGGAAGTTGCCAGAGGGCACTTACATCCCTTCAAGGAGAGAAAGGGACATATATACTTTGAGGTAAGAGCCATAGATAATCTCAGGACAGATAGCACAATTGCGTTCAAGGACCTTGCAAGGAATCACAGAGGCGAAGAAAACCCTTTGGAGGGTTCGAAGTTTGAGAAGCTTAGGAGGAGGAAGGCCTCTTAGAATATAGGCAGAAGCCAAAGTTACAGGATTCACAACAGAGACAAAGGCCGAGGCCTTTTGGTGCAAGAAATCTTCCAAGGGAAAAGAAGAAGGGAATTCTCAAGATAGAGCACAACTACCGTTAGATCAACTGGAAAAGAGAGATCTGGACCGTTGAAGTCTACGTCCAGACGCACACAGAAAAGCGCACAAGGAAGAGAACCAGATCTGGGCCATCAGATCGAGCACTGGGGATCGACAACCATCATATCCAGAGGAAGGCGCACAGAGTTTAACCTCTGGGAGGTCGCGCAAGAAAGGAGATGTATGGACGGTGAGAGGCCTTCGTGAATGAAGTGCCGAAGTTGCGAGAGTCATTGGATATTGCAGAGTTGCAAGGTGGTTAGAGGTGGATGAACCCATCACCTTAACATCTAGGATCAACGTGAACCATTGATCGTGCTTTGTGTAAGCCATTGGATCATTTTTGTTAATTCGGGTATCGTGAGTTGGGAGGCGGAGACCTTTGCGCTACAAATCCCCGAGTCGCGAGATCACGATTCAACCTGAACCATCGATCGAGGAGGAAGGAGAGCCGTGAGATTTGGTGCCTCGCTACATCGTGTATCGGGGTTTCGAAGGGTGAAGGAGTTTCACCTTGATCGCTAAAGTCATGAAGTGCTGAGCGCTGAGGGGTCAAGTGAACATGTGTCGTGTCCGTTAGGTGGGGACCGCGTGGTTGCTAGGTGGTGCAAACATAGAGTGCCTAGAGAAAGGAAGAAGTAGGCGACAGGTGGCGTACATGCGTCACCTTGGATGGATTCAACCCATTGTTGACTTATCGTGTTTCGTGAATTCGCAAAGGAGGAGCACAAGGGATCAACACTCCAACTCGTGAAGTTGTGAGTTGTGAGGGGTGCTAGAGTTAGGCCCTAGCTGGAGGTCACTTGTAGAGGTGCTAGTGAGGAAGGAGCCATACCTGTATCGCATCTCGGGTATCAATGTTTGGTGAAAGAGGAGTCAAGGGTATTCGACTCACGAACTCGCATGTCACGAAAGGTGCTTGCGCTAAGGCCTGGGTTGTGGTCGTGTGGAGGCGAAGACTCACACCTGGTGCAGGTGGTGCAGGTGGAGTTTTCGTGAAGGAACTATGGATCTTATTCGTTAAAATTTTCAGCAAGGAACCAAAGGAGCCACATCGGCCTGAGGAGAATTTAGAACGATCCTGTGCGGATCTAGGCCTGAGGGTTGGGGGGGTCTGCATCAGTGTGGTATCAGAGCATGATTTTTGCCCGTATATTTCAGGAAAAAGAGGAAGCGAGCTGAAGAAGAGCCTGTAGGAGACATGTAAAAGGTGAAGGTTGTTGTGGGATAGAGTAGTCAATAGACAGTCATGAGGGCTGTAGGAGAAGGCTAGAAGCACTCATGGTTGTAGAGTGACAACAACAAGTTTTCTAGGAGGGCAGACAGGAACAGGAAAATGGCTATTGAAGGCCATGAGCATGGTGGAAGAGGAGACCACCAGCAGATGAGTAAAGTAGAAATGGAAAAATAACTCACTGATATAAGAGAGAGAATGGAGCAGCTTGCATTGCGAATGCAGTAAAATGCAAAACCACATTGGGTGTATGAATGACCCATGAAGAGAAAAGCAAAGTGGCCAGTCAAGAAATTGTTGGCCAGAAGGAAACAAAGGCTGTTGAGAGGATGGCTAAGGTATGTTGAAATACTCAGAGATGAAGAGGTGATGGTTCATATCTGTGAACCAGAGACTGGGAAGAATCTCAGTGATGAGGAAGGGAGATCGGTTACAGATCTCATGAACTGCTAGGAGAGCAGAGATGAATTTTCCAATTGCCAGGTGGGCAATGAAATGAGACCGTTGGAGGATCTCATAGAATGTCAGGAGGATAGCATTGGGAATTCATATTTCCAGGTGGGAAATAGTATGAGATTAACAAAGGATCTCATAGACTGCTAGGTGGGTAGATATGGACTTTCGAATTTCCAGGTGGGCAATAGAAAGAGATCAAGTGAAGGTCTCGTATACTGCCAGGAGCGTGGTGATGATAGTTCAAATTTCCAGGAGGGAAATGAGATGAGATAGATGGAGGATCTCATAGACTGCCAGGAGGGAAGAGAGGAAATCCCATATTGCCAGGTGGGAAAGGGAGAGCAGTTGAGACTGTCTGGAAGTCTCATGAACTTAGGGGTGAGTTCAAATCAGTGAGAGGAGATGACAAAGAAGGAAGATCAGAAGAGCATTCTAATGATTGGAGCGATAAGAGTATTCCTGCCATATAGCTCAGTTGAGGCCAGCGTGTGTGTTTCCAATGCAACAACAAAAAAAAGACAACCATCGGTGACTGTCATGATGAAGGAGCAGATATCAGAAGTTGCCTAAGGAAAAGTAGAGGAGCACACAGTTAAGATGCTCACTCCATGGGAGAAGGAGTTACAAGTGTTGGAGGATTGGTTAAACAATCTAGAGCCAGTAGACGACTGCCATGCAGATTTTAGCAAAGGAGCATTCTGAGGAATTGCTTGAAAATTTCAGCCAGGGAGCTGAACAATTGATGATGAATGCAATTCCAAGGTATGCAACAAAAGATGAAGGAGAATTCTAGTCTAAGGAACAACTGGAGGAATCTGGAATTCAACCAGTGCAAGGGGAAATGGCAGAAGCAAGTCTATCAGAGAAGGTGACTGAACAACAGGTCAGTCAAAAAGTTAAGACTGCAGAGATGAATTTTGTAGAAGGGTGGCAAGTTGAGGCCACAGAGGAATAAGACGGAATGGGAGATCTAGTTGATGTACCCATTTGCAGGGAAGAAGTGCAGTGGAGCAGACTGCAAAAGGAGAGCCAACCCTGGGAGCAACTGGACGAGATAATTGAGGAGATCAGAAGGCTAATGATCATATCAGTAGAAGCGGTCATCAAAGGGAAGTTGAGCAGAGGAAAACCTGCCATAGCAGCAGGGCAACAGATGCAGCAGCAACAACGAAGCAGTGGAGTAGATGGACAACTCCAGAGAACTATTTGGGATCCAGGTGGATTTCAACAGTGGTGCTGGGAAGCTCATGAGCAGGAGGTCATGATTTTTGCAACTGAGGAGTATGATGTAGGAGCATCACTCCATGTCATCAAGCGCCAGCCAACCAACACACGTTCAATGGAGAGGAGAGGCGCAACCCTCTCACTTTCAAATTTCAATTTTTGAAATTGTATTAAATGTTGTAAGGCCAAAGAGCCAAAATCCATGCATGTGCGTAGGCTTTAGTTAAAGGTTTCCTTAAATGGTTTTAAGGATGAGATCTAGATCCAATTCGGACTAGACAACCATTCAATGTAATTGAATGTAATTTAATGAGAGTTGGTGAGATGGAGGGAAGCGCTCGAGGAGCCCCCTTTTGTAAAAAGATCTTCTTTGTATATAAAAAGTGTGGATAGAGTCTGTAGAGAGGTAGAGAAGAATAAAGAGAATAGGAGAGAAGAGAGGAAGATGTGACTCTGTTGCAGTCCGGGTTCACATTGTAAAGAGGCATTTTCATATTAATACAATCAGAGCAGTTTTTCCTGCATGTTATTCTGCGTTTGTTGATGAATGTCTTTATGCGTTTATGATATGCTGTAGATGTGTGTTAGTTTGCATTTACAGGTTACAGACATAAGTCAATTTCTGTTGGGTTCTTTGATTCCAGGTCTGGTTCTTTGTGGCTTCATGCAAGAGGTTGCATGATAGAAAACTGCGGGTTCTGTAAGCTAGTGCATAACATGCACTTCTAAAATTCTGTGGAATTTAGACAAATACGTGCTAGGAGGGTGCACCAGAGGAAATCATTGACTCAAGGAGGAAGCCTCAAGGTTGCTGAATACCTTGAAGGAGAAACTGTGCAGACGAGAGCATAGAGAGGTGAAGCAGAATTGTTGAGAATTATTTAAAGGCTCTACTAGGAGGGCATTGAGCAGATGCACAAGATGCATTGAGGAGAACACTATTTCGAGTTCAGTGAGAACACAGAGTCACCGAGGATTCTGTAGAAGCTCTTCCAGGAGGGAATCGAGCGAGTGGAAGGAGTGCACCGAGAAGAACTCTATTTCGAGTTCAGAGATAAGAGAAGTGTCCCAGGAGGAGACATTCATAGGGTTATTGAACACCTTGTAGGATAAACAAGGCATGCTTGAGTAGGAAGTTGCTAGAGGGCACTTACATCCCTTCAAGGAGAGAAAGGGACATATATACTTTGAAGTTAGAGCCATAGATAATCCCAGGACGGATAGCACAATTGCGCGCAAGGGCCCTGCAAGGAATCATAGAGGCCAAAAAAACCCTTTGGAGGGTTCGGAGTTTGAGAAGCTTAGGAGGAGGAAGGCCTCTTAGAATATAGGCGGAAGCCAAAGTTATAGGCTTCACAACAGAGAGAAAGGCCGAGGCCTTTTGGTGCAAGAAATATTCCAAGGGAAAGGAAGAAGGGAATGCTCAAGATAGAGCACAACTACCATTAGATTAGCTGGAAAAGCGAGATCTGGACCGTTTAAGTCTACGTCCAGATGCACGCATGAAAGCACACAAGGAAGAGAACCCATCACCTTAGGATCTAGGATCAATGTGAAAAGTTTATCGTGCTTTGTGTAAGCCGTTGGATCATTTTCATGAATTCGAGTATCATGAGTTGGGAGGCAGAGACCTTTGCGCTACAAACCCCTGAGTCGCGAGATCGCGATTCGACCTGAACTGTCGATCGAGGAGGAAGGTGAGCCATGAGATTTTGTGCCTTGCTACATCGTGTATCGGGGTTTCAGAGGGTGAAGGAGTTGCACGTTGATCGCTGAAGTCGCGAAGTGCCGAGCGTCGAGGCTCAGACGAACACGTGTCACATCTATTAGGTGGGGACCGCGTGGTTGACAGGTGGTGCAAACATAGAGCGCCTAGAGAAAGGCGGAAGTAGGCGATAGGTGGTGTACACGCATCACCTTGGAAGGAGTCAACCCATTGTTGACTTATCGCGTTTCGTGGATTCGCAAAGGAGGAGCATGAGGGCTCAACACTCCAACTCGCGAAGTTGCGAGTTGCGAGGGGTGCTAGAGTTAGGCCCTAGCCGGAGGTCACTTGTAGAGGCGCTAGTGAGGAAGGAGCCATACCTATATCACATCTCGGGTATCGACATTTTGAGAAATACGAGTCGAGGGTCTACGACTCATGAACTCGCGAGTCACGAAAGGTGCTTGCGCTAAGGCCCGTGTTTTGGTCGTCTGGAGGCGAAGACTCACACTTGGTGCACGTGGAGTTTTCATGAAGGACTTGTGGATCGGATTCATTGAAGGTTTCAACAAGGAACCAAAGGAGCCGCATCGGCCCGAGGAGAATTTAGAACAATCCTATGTGGATCTCGGCCCGAGGGTCGGGGGCTTATACGTCATAAACCAATGTGCAAGTGAGATTAGAAAGTGACCTACCTCATCCAGATGTTTGATGATGTCCACTGTTGAGCAGTTTGACCCAAAGATTTATACCTGCAACAAGTTCTCAACAAACAAGCGAAGCAAGCATATAGTGATAATATAAAATGTTAACACATTAGATATCACAATCCATTAATATACAAAACAAACATGCCCATGGATAATAACTCATATATTTGCAAGATATCAATTGGACGGGAAGAGAGTATTTCTATTAATAAATGATCAGTAACAGTGAAAATATTATAGACTTCAGTGTCGGTACGGTTCGGAACCGAGAAACCAAGTTCCTTCCAGCTGGGCCTCCACCACTTCAATCCTCCACCAAAGGAAAGATCATAGAAGGGAGACAATGAGGTTCTCCATCAATAAGGGAAGATCTTGGTGGTTGAACACTGTGTTCAGACTTAAAGGAAAAAGGGATGCAGACTCAAGAAGAAGTAATAATTTCTCCAAAGTAACTTTGCTTTCAAAGTTGAATTCTCTCCTCCTCTTCCATAGCTCGGAATTGGATTCTTTATAGCCTTCAAAATGCAACTGAAGGGCCGAGTCGAAACATTTCTAGTATATGGAAGGTTAAGGATCAGAGAGATCCTGTCGTGACATGGAAACCTGACATTTAATTTTCATTTTCTTGTACAAATCCTGATGTACGCGGACTGTAGTGGAGCAGCCTGCGTATACGCTTGCTGTATAGGGTGCAAGTTGTGTACAATTGGAAAAATTTATATTTTTGTCTCTGGATTTATCAATCAAGGAAAGTGAGTCTGCATAGGGAAATGGAGTAAGGCCCTCTCTGCAAGATTGCTTAGGGTGAGTAAAATATTTCTCTAACAAAAATCCAAACCACCCACTTTTAATGGAGAAATTAAAAAGGAGGAAGAAACATAAGTTTGGTTTCTTGGATTAAAGAAGTACTTCAGATTCCATGACTACTCTTAAAACTTGAAGGCTCGAATAACCATTTTTAACTTGAATGTAAAGGCCTCCATTTGGTGGAAGGACCTTAGAAATGTGAAAGAAATTTATGAGAAGAAGCTATCATGGAAACAATTTGAGAAACACTTCAAGACGAAGTACCTGTCTGAAAGGTACTATGATGGAAACAGTAAGGAGTTCTATGAAATCAAGTTGGGACAACTCACCATAGATGAATACATCCACAAATTTATGGAGTTAATGAGGTATGCACCCTATATAAATAATGAAAAGGTAAAGATGCAATGATTCATTAGTGGGATGCCTCAATCCTTTCAAGACATAATTGAGTTTGATGAACCTAAAACTTTAGAAAACACTATTCGGAAGGCAAGGTACTGCTATGAATAATTAAAGAACAAGACAAAACCTCATAAGGGTTAGAAGAAGAAAAGTAAATTGGGATTCAAGAAGGAGTTTAAATTGTCAAGACTTAAGAATCATGGGAAAATATCTAAGATGAGCCTTCCTATTAAGAGTGTATATCAATTTTTTTTCCATCTCAGAGTGGAAATAAACCCTTTGGATCAGCCCCAGGAAAGACTGATAATACAAAGAGAGAATCATTGGAATGTTGGGGATGTGAAGAATAACATTTGCTGAGGGACTGCCCAGATAGGCATCATGGCAATAGGAGGGTCTACAACATACATGAAGCTACCATAGTCAATGATGTGTCTAGGAGCATGCCACAAATTTATGCATCCCTGGATAATAGACAAGATGACCACTAAGTTTTAGTGGTGTAGATGGAAGGTATGATTTCCAACCATCTTGTTTCCATTTTAATTGCCCCTGGTTCTAATTTGAGTTATGTTTCCCCTCAAACTATTGAGAAATGTAATTTACAACAAGTGAAACATGCTATATCATGGTTGGTACAACTATCCATTGGAAGAAAAAGAAAGGTAACAAAGGTTATACCAACATGCCAATTCATTATGAATGGGTTGTCTACCCAAGCAACCCTAAACATACCTCCTTTAGGATCTTATGACATGCTGATTGGCATGGACTGGTTGGTTTCCCATAAAGCCAGGTTTGACTATTACAATAAAACATTGGAGTGTTAAGGTGAGGAAGGGAAGAAAATGACACTACAGAGAATCCAAAATCCCGTCTCAGTGAGACAAATATCAACCCTTCAAGTGAATAAGTGTTGTAGAAAAGGATGTCTGTATGCAATACAAGTACTGAAATATTTTGAGGAAAATAAACCAATCCTAGAGGACCATCCTATATTGAGAGAGTATAAATATGTGTTCCCAGAAGAGGTACCAAGTCTACCTCCAAGAAGAGACATTGATTTCTCAATAAAACTTGTACCGAGAGTGGTGTCAATGTCTAAAGCACCTTATAGAATGAGTACATTGGAACTAATTGAGCTCAAAATACAATTGAAGGAGATATTGGAAAAAGGTTATATTCGACCTAGTGTGTCTCCTTGGGGAGAATGAGCCTTGTTTGTGAAGAAGAAGGATGGCACACTCAGGTTGTGCATAGACTACATGCAACTCAACAAGATGAAAATTAAGAATACGCATCCCTTACCAATAATTGATGACTTGTTTGACTAGTTAAGGGGTGCTACAATTTTCTCCAATATTGACTCGAGTTCTGGATACTATTGAGTCCAGATTAAGGATGAAGACATTTACAAAAAAACCTTTAGGATGAGATATGGACACTATGAATTTGTGGTGGTGCCATTTGAGATTACAAATATACCGACCACCTTTATGTTCTTAATGAATAATGTGCTCAACAAGTTCTTGGATAGATTTGTGTTGGTTTTCATAGATGATATCCTAATCTATTGTAAGAACAAGAAAGAACATGAATAACAGCTCAAGTTAGTGCTTCAAGTTTAGAGAGAGCACAAGCTCTATGCAAATTTTAGTAAGTGTGAATTTTTCCAAAAACAAGTCCATTACTTAGGCCATGTCATCACTGAGGAAAACGTGGAAGTTGATCCTGACAAGATCAATTCCATTATGGATTGACCTACACCAAAAGATGTAGTTGATATCAGATCCTTTATGGGCCTAATAGGCTACTATAGAAGGCTCATAAAGGGGTTTTTCAAAATTGGTTTTCCAATCACATCCCTTCACGAAAAGGGAGTCAAATTCGTTTGGACAATAGAGTGTGAAGAGAGTTTTCAACATTTGGAACACCTCTTAACCGATGCACATGTGATGAAATTGCAGACCCAAACAAGGACTTCCTTGTGTGTACGGATGCCTGCAAGGAAGGAAACATAAGAGTCCTCATGCAAGAAGGGCATGTGATTTGATACGAATCCAGAAAATTGAATGAACATGAAATCAATTATGTGACACGTGACTTGGAATTGGTTGCCATAGTATATGCTTTGAAAATGTGGAGGAATTACCTCCTAGGCAGAAAATTTGTACTTATGAAAGACCATAGTGGGCTAATATATTTGTTTGAGCAACCCAAAATCAATGCTAGACAAGCTAGGTGGATGGCTCTCCTTAGTGAATTTTATTTTGAAATCAAACATATTAAGGGAAAATAAAATAGAGTATCTGATGCCCTTAGTAGAAGCATGGAAGTGATTCACTTGGAAACTATAAGCACCCGTGAATCAGACATCAAATAAAGAGTTAAAGCTGCACAATAAACATATGAGTTTTTCAAAACTATAAAGGCACATCTAGAGCAAGAGCATACAAGGCTCAAGTATGGGGGCTATCAATTGTTATATGAATACTTGTTAACCTACAAAGGTTGGTTGTATATCCCAAATTGTGATGACTTGAAGAGGTTCATCATGGATGGACTACATAAAATATCATATACTGGTCATCCTGGTTATCAGAAAATGATCACAACCACTAAGAAACTGTTTTATTGGTTAGGAATGAAAAATGACATAGCTGATTACTTAGCTAAATGTCAGCAGGTTAAAGTGGAGCACATGCATCCATCAGGGATATTGCAACCCCTACCAATTCCTGAATGGAAATGGGAAACCATCTCCATGGATTTTATCACTGGATTGCCTAAAACAACCAAACAAAATGATGCCATTATGGTGGTTGTGGATAAACTGAGCAAGGCGACTCACTTTATCCTTGTAAAATAAACCTAAAATGCAATAGATATTGCCAATATTTTCATGAAAGAAATATTTAGGCTACATGGTATAAAGGAAATCATATCAGACATAGATACAAAATTTACTTCAAATTTTTGGAAGTATCTGTTTGCTGGTTTTGGGACTAAATTGTTATTTAGTACAACCTATCACCCTCAAATTGATGGACATACAAAGAGGTTAAACCAAGTATTAGAGGACATGTTAAGGATGCATGTGCTAAATCAAACCAATAAATGAGAAGAATACGTACCACAGGTAGAATTTTCCTACAACAATGGCCATCGAGAGTCATTGAAGATGAGTCATTTTTAGGCTCTCTATGGTAGACGATGCGATATTCCAATCAACTGGACTAATCTAGTGAAAAAAATAACCTAGGCCAGATATGCTCAAGGAGATGGAACAACAAGTAATTCAGATAAAAAAAAATATGAAAATAGATTAGGATATAAATAAGAGCTACGCAGAAAGAAATAGGACTCCTAGAGAGTTCAAAGTAGAAGATCATGTGTATCTCTGAATTAGGCCCATAAGAAGTTCCTTAAGAATGGGAACTTGTGCCAAGATGGTACCTCGATATTGTGGACCCTTTGAAATTTTGGATAGAGTGGGACCTGTAGCCTATAAACTAGCACTTCCTCCCATAATTAAGGTGCATAATGTTTTCCATGTTTCGTTACTGAAGAAATATGTACATGATTCTAATCATATAATTGTCTGGTCCGTGATCTAGGTGGAACTTGAGGGAGAATTTATTCCAAATCCACAATGCATATTGGGCAAGAAAAAAATCCCACTCAGAAACATAACCATTTCACAGGTCAAGGTGCAACGGAAACACTTTAGTCCATATGAAGCTACATGGAAAATGGAGGGTGCCATGAAACATACATACCCATTTTTGTTCACCGTTGTACATAAATATCACATCGAAAGGTAGAACACCGAGGATGATGTACCTTTAAGGGGGAGCGGATTGTAACACGCTTGTTTTCCCCAACTTGTAAATATAATTATGTTATTACTAAAATACTATGGACATGTCTGTTATATGTGGATTTTGGAAAATGATGAACTTTTGTTAAGAAAGTAATGTAAGTGTTTCTGCTATTAAATAAAATGGAAATTGTTGAACAACTACTGAAGGTTTTGCCAATGTAGATTATGATGCACGAGAGGGTATGGTGAGGGGAACTGTTAATGGTTGAGATGACTCCTTCCAAACCAATACTTTGCTGGATTTAACATGCCCAGACCCAAAACAATCCATTGTCCTAGATAATTTAATTACCAGTCAAGCTGGTAGTTGGGAAGTCTTCCTTAAGAATCAATGAGGAGATGGGCATAGTACCCCATCTGGAAACTCTATGTTCTAACCCACGAATTGAGAAATGGACCCACGAAATATTGCTGTAGAAGGAAAGAAAAATAGGAAAATCGTGGGTAGAAGGCAGATGAGACACACAAATGGGTCTGGAGACCATATTTGAAGGAGAAGAGCATGTGAAACTCTCTAGTTCTAAAGCAAACTGAGAAAATAAATTGTTCTGGGTACACGAACTGTTGGGCAATGTTTTCTAATCAAGCTGATAAACAAGGCTATAGAGAAATTGAGTGAGAAATCACAGAAGGCCCCCTTTCTTGGTGGATAGAAGGCTTGACTCCTAGGTTCCTGTGGGAGAAGTAGGGTAACCTTGCTGAGAAAAATAATAATTCTCTCTCACGACATCAAACTCTGGATAGGGGGTGGCCATTTGTGGAATACAACAAGAGAAAATGTGCCTATGGTTGGGTGGAAAGTGGCACACCCTTTGTTATTGGACAAATCGGTAAGTGCGGACACAAACAGATCTCCCTAGTTTCACCCGAACTAGAACAAAACAAGACAAAATATAAAAATTTCCCTAAGTTTTAATTATCGAGCATACTAACTAACAAGAGATATATGACATACCTTTTTAAATGTTGTTTGTCCTCGCTAGTGTGATTCTCGCTCCATTCCAAGTCTTATGGGATGCTGAACCTATAAAAATACACAAGCCAATGAAGTTAAAGCAACAATTTATACTCAAAAAAACCTATGTATGTGATCAAGGAGTCATACAATAAAATAAGACCAATTTTATGGGAAAGAAATATATCACTGTATTAAAGAATGTGGAAGAAATATACAATCAGATGCCTTGATGTTTTCAGTTCCTTCCAACAGTTCCTTGCTTCCCACACACTTCTGCTCCACGGATTCTGAGATCAACAATCTATATTGACAAAGCAAAGCTCAAAGTCAACATACAAGCTTCAAAAACTCCAAGCTACAAAACTCAAGAACTTTCCAATTAAGCTCTAGCCAACTCAATCCAACTTTCCCCATGAGAAATCCTTTCCTTTTGTAGGATGAAAAGGATAGGGTGAGAGGTTTAGAATGATCCCAAGAGATCAAGGATGCGAATAAGATCCAAACTGATCGAAGGCCAACTCACCCTCGAAGCTTCTATTCTAGAACTTTCGAGAAATTCCTCTTTTTCCTTCGTATGAAAATCGTTGCACCCTCAACACTGAGAAAATCGCGACAACGTCGCAGGACACTGTGGTGCAACATGCGCTGATCCTATATCGTCGCACCCTTAACACTAATAAAGGTGTGATGATCCCTTTTTATAAGGTTTTTGACAAAGGAAAAGTATAATTCCATCTCTTTGGGAAAATGTGTCTCCATTCTTCTTTAGGGATTCAGACCATTGATCCTTCTCAAGACAAAGGATATGTTTACATCAATAATGGTCATAGGGGTGACAAAAATAATGTGCAACAGTGAGACCCCCAAAGTATGAAGTTAGAACAGAATGATAGCTGAAATACTTTGTCGAGTGTGTGTAGGGAACAAGGAACATGTCAGTCAGAAACCTGCCAACAAACAAGGAAATATAGTACAATAATATGTCATCACTTAGGTAGGCATTTCCATACTCAGAATAAAAATGACTCAAAGAATAAATGCTGATATGTAAAGATCCATGTCAAGTAATACAAGGCATGGCCACCAAACATACACTGTGGATCCATGTCATTATGACTCAAATTTGAACATAGCCACCAAAAATACACTGTGGATCTATGTGTTAAAGACTCAAATTTGAACATAGCCACGAGACATACACTGTGGATC
>SNQJ01S0015877.1:28746-76154 GCA_010110895.2 Picea sitchensis | reverse complement strand
TGATTCTTCTTGAGCATAGCAAGTCCAAAGTTCTTCAAATGTCGAATACTCCTTTCTTGTGTTCATGCTTGCGGCAAATGCATCCCACGTCTTGGGAAGACCATTGAGTACTATGTTTACCAACTCCTTCTCTAAGACGATCTCTTCAATATCTTGTAGTTGATCTCTTAACTAAGAGATTCTCACAAAGTATGATGTTATGTTGTTGTCATCATTCATCTTCATGTCACAGAGCTCATTCTTCAGATTCATTACTTGTCCAATGTTTCTAACCAAGAAGAGATTTGTTAGGGAATCATACATCTTCTTCGATGAGTCAAGATGGGAGATGTAGGGTATCAAGTGGTATTTTATAGATTCCACTATGATACTCATAGCACTGATGTCACCATCTTTGAACTTCTCCATAGCTGCAACGTTCTGTGGTTCCTTCTCTTTTCCTTCTTCAAACTCTAGTTTCACGATCTTTTTCTTTCACGATATCCAACACTTTATTCTTGGAAAGGATGAGGTAAATCCTTGTCTTCCACACTCTGAAGTTATAAGCTCCATCTAACTTGTTCTCTGACTTCATAGAATAAGTCATGGCTGCTTTGACTTGGTCAAACCCTAGATTTGACCAAAAACTCAAACTTCATGTCTTGGTTTGTTGAGAGTACCAGGAGATGCGCTAGGCTAGGGAATACTAATCTATCCAGAGATTAGGTCAATCCCTTCATTTAGGGTGCCTCAACAAGACGATTAGGGTTTATGCAGATGCACTTGCTAGTAACCCTAGCGGCAGTGCTATGGTGACTGCTCCTGCTAGAAAACCTAGCGGTAGTTCTTCAATGAGCTTGATGTCCTTACGACTATGTTTCCTTCCAACAGTTAGAATGAATAAAGGAGGTGTGGGCCCATAACTTGTTAGAATATAATGGATGTGCTCGTTTTACCATTGACAATATCTCTATTTCCACCCAACCATAGGCCGAAGCCACCCTCTGAGCACCTTAAGCTTGATAGAGAATCATTCTGGAAGAAAACCCTAGGCTAGATAGCCAAACAAAGGGTAGCGCACCTTTCCCCAAGGATAGAGCATCAACAAGAGCTGATCAGATAGTCTAAACCCTAACCAAGAGATAGTCCAAGCCAAATGTGATCTGCTAGCTGCAACAGTTGCAATGGAAGCTCTCCTCAAACCCGTGCACAAGACTGGGCACTGCAGTGCGCACAAGTTGTTTCTCTTCAATTATGAGACTGCTTGCTAGAATGAGAATTGGCCTCCTGTATTTATACTAATTCTGGCTAACTGCCTGGGCCGACTTCTCTTTCTGGGTATCTATCTATTCAGTATATATTATTAATTCTGGATGACTTCTTCTCTTGGAGGCTAATAACCTAATATAAATTATTTTTTTGAGCCGACAAGTCTTCTAGGGTTATTAGCCAACTCATTAGGGTTTCTTCTTGCTTCCTAGAGTATTCTATCCTCATCAAGTTTACACGTGGAGGTAAATACCTCCTGCAACTACCATAATATCAACAAGTCTGTCATGGAACACTGGTTTTCTCTAAAGGCTTGATATAGCTCTGATCATTACAATATATCATGGTTGAATTCAACACTTCCGTTTCTTGCTAGCGCATGACATTGTGGAAAGGATCAAACTGAAACATATCCAAGTAGCACTTCTTCTGTCATCATGAGATTTTTCCATGGATTAAAAATCCATCATCCCAAACTTCTGAGTAACTATTTTGATACACTATCTTTGTCATAGAAAGTTTTCACCACGCTTCTTCTGTATATGAGATAATCTGCATCAAGTTGTTTGAATCCATACAAGGTATTCTTATATCTGCTTACATGGGTCTCTTTATTGTATAAGCTTCTTTCTCATTTGCTTTATTGGGAAGAACAATATTTTACATGTAAATTCCAATCCATGGATACTACAAGAGGTATATCTGGTTTACTGGAACAAGCTGTTGTCATAGTCTTCTCCCTCCTCATTGAAGAAACTATGAATCTTGCAATGCTTCCATTCATAGGTCTTTTTCACATTTTCTTACATACACTATTCTTTATCATAACTTCCATTTCTTCTACTTGATTGTTTCTTTGTGGGTTCAAACTAAGCTGGTAAACCTGTGATTCTCGGTATAATAACTGGTTGTTCTTTCTTTTCTTTCTTTCTTGGAATCTTCATTTTCTTCCTCATGTCTCTCTTTAGTTCTTGGGTCCATGGGTTCTTCTATATGCCCTTAAGATTCCAACTTCTTCCTTTCATCATAGAATCATGGATGTAGATGGACAACCAAGGATACTTTAAGGCTTGTTTTCAAAGAATACTTCTTCTAGAGTCAAACTGAACATGTGCTGCTTATCATGGCTGCTACTTTCAATTGAACATGGACATATACTTCATAATCCTCAATGGATCATATCATTTAGGATTATCTCCCTCCAAATCCTTGCTTCATGCATAAATGCATGCTCTTCTTTTGGAATTCTGTAATCAACTCCATCTAAGAGAGTCCACGCTTCCCTCTACATCCTTATTGCCTTCTGCAAAGTGTCACAAGTCTTTTTCTAATTTCCTCTTGATTGCCGACTTCTTTTTGTTTTGATTTCTTCTGGGTCTCTTCAAGTTTGATTATGATTTCGGCTGATCTGGTAGTTGTTACTTATATAATAGCTTCCACAGAAATTGTTACCAAGGGTTTTCAACGTACTTCATCTTTTCATGTGTATTTCTTGAATTGTAGTCATCATGATAGAAATCCTTATCTTGTTATTCTCCATAGGTATTGTTTCACTTGAACATCTTATCTTCTAAGAAATAGATATGCAAGATATGTACAGAAACTATGTAAACATGCTATGTACAAGAACTTTGAAGAATATTGTTACCTTGACTTAGAAGAAGAAGTTTGTTTTATCCTGCTTGGCCTTCTTTGAGGGTTCCCTTTCTTCAACAACTGATGCTTCGTCTGTTTCCTTAAGAAAAAATTCTTCTTATTCCTGAAATTCTTGAATTTTGCTGTGAAGGCTTGATCATTGTATTTCTTTTGGGATTTCTCTTTTGTGATAATCCTTGATTCTTCTTGTGCACAACAAGTCCAAATTTTTTCAAATGTGAGATACTCCTTTCTTGTGTTCATGCTTGCGGAAAATGCATCCCATGTCTTGGGAAGGCTGTTGCATACTATATTTACTAGTTCCTTGAAATGATTTCTTCAATAGATTGTAGTTGATCTCTTAACTGAGAGATTCTCACAAAGTATGATGTTATGCTTTCATCATCATTCATTTTCATGTCATGAAGCTTGTTCTTCAGACTCATTACTTGTCCAATGTTTCTGACTGAGAAGATATTAGTTAGGGCATCATACATCTTCTAATATGAGTCAAGATGTGAGATGTAGGGTATCAAGTGGTCTTTTACAGAGTCCACTATGATACTCATGGCATTGATGTCATTGCCCTTGAACTTCTCCATAACTGTAACGTTTTGAGGTTCCTTCTCTTTTCCTTCTTCAAACGGTGGTTCCATGATCTTTCCTTTCACGATATACAACACTTTATTCTTGGCAAGGATGAGGTCAATACTTGTCTTCCATGCTCTGAAGTTAGAATCCCCTTCTAACTTGTTTTCTGACTTCATAGAGTAAGTCATGACTGCTTTGACTTGGTCAACCTTTGACTTTGACCAAAAAATCAAACTTGACGTCTTAGCTTGTTGATAGTACCAGGAGGTGTGCTAGGTTAGGGTGCACTAGGATATCCAAAAATTAGTTCAATCTCTTCACTTAAGGTACCTTGACAATAGGGTTAGGGTTTCATTGTTGCAACAAAAACTTTGACTGCAACTACAACTGTAACTGAGAAAAATCCTCCCAATCTATCTTCCAGTGGTTAGACTATCTAGAGATAGTGTGGGCCCATAACCTGTTAGAAATAATAGGTGTTCTCGTTTAACCATAGACAATAAATCAATATTGTCACCCAACCATAGGCCGAAGCCACCCCCGAGCACCTTAACCTTGACAGAGAGAATAATTTCAGAAGCAAACCCTAGATCCAAAATCCGATCAAGGTAGCGTGCCACTCTCCAGAGCTAGCGTACCAAGAAGAAAGTCCAAACCATAACCAAGAGAAAGTCCAATCCTAAAACCAAAAATACTAGTTGCAGTAGCTGCAACTACAACTACTCTCCAAACTTGCGCACTTACTAAATTTCTGCAGTTGCAAGTTGTGTGTGTCCAAATGAGCTCTAACATGCTGTATTTATAGTACTCTTCCTTAGCTGTCTGGGACAACTTCTCTTTCTGGAAGCTAAAAAACTCAATATTAATTATTTTCTTTAGTCGACTTGTCTTCTAGGGTTATGTCCAATGATTTAGGGTTTCTTCTTGCTTCCCAAAATATTCTATTCTTTTTAGGATTACACGTGGAGGTTTAATAGATCCCACAACTACCATAATATCAATAGACCATGCAAGGTGAGAGGTGGTTCAAGAGAACACCTTTGGATTCTTCCTATTGCAATGGCTATTTTAAAGCATAATTTCAAAATGAGAACCTGTCAAAGGGAGTGCCTAGGAGTTACATGCTTGAACACCATGATAAGTTGTTGAGGGTAGTACAAAGATATTTCACATGCAAAGGGAATTTCAACAAAGTAACCTGTACCATATAAGATTGCTCATGCACTTTACATGTAAGAAAACCCTAAACCTCCCTTATTATCTTTCCAAGATCCTGGGGAAAATAGATGATAAAGTACAAGATAAGTCAAATCAAGTTGAGCGCAATCTTTTTCACTTCAGTCTCATTAAATTGTTGGTCCTTAAATAACTTAAAAAGGAAAAAATAGAATGGAATTCGTTTTTGGTGGCATCAGGGTTTTGCGCTGAAACTATTAATTCTCCACCATCCAAAGGAAATACTCCTTCTACAAGTACTAAAACAGTCTCTGGTAGTTTGAAAAGGAAAAAGGGAGAAAACAAAGAGAAACCCATTGTGATCGAGACTCTTGTGACTGCAACTAAGATTCCTCTTAGCAAAGAATCCATAAAAAGGGAAAAAAGGAAATTTTAGGGTGTTGAAACAATTGTAGATATTGAGAAGACCTTTGACAGTAGAAAAATCAAGCTAAAGGGTAAAAAAATCCTATTTCCTCCAAAAGAAGTAAAAGTAACAAAACTTAGGAAACCATTCACCAGGTCTACAACACAAAAACAAAATCTTGTATAAGAAAATCTTGTAGAGGAAGATCCAGTTGATGAAGATCCCGTAGATGAGATTCCTATTGATGAAACATTTCTGTGTATTGAAATTAAAGATGTTGTAGAAGATAAACCTCCATCAGGGAAGAAAGTGAGGTTTAGTCTAGAAATAGTTAGCAAAGAAAACTTTCCAAGCCTGTAACTAGATCATCAACAAGAAAAAATATTCAAGTTGAGGAAACCAAATCTGAAACACCTCATTGTGATGCTGAGGAGGTATTTGAGGTTCATTCTGCTCCAGGAAAAGAAGATTTGGCAACCAAAAGATTGAAGAAACAGTTGAAAGAGGCTCAGGCTGAAATTGTAAAATTAAGGGAAGAAAAAAGACATATGAAAAGGAGGGTAGCAGAACACTTGGACATGTGTGAAGTAGCTTTGGAAAATGGTAAAAGAATGGTCAAGAGTTTACTACCCCTACACAAGAAAGTGAAGAACATATACAAGAAGAATAGGGTGTTGAAGACAAAAGAAAGACTGATAAAGGAGCAAATGGAAAAAATAAACCTGGACTTGCTGGCCTAAGATGCAATAGGATAAGTTGATAACACTTAGGATAATCATGTGTTTTTTGAAGTTATCTATGGTTTTGGATCCAGTCTGAAGCGGTTTTCAACATCAATAAATGAAAAGAAGATATTTCACAGCACTCTCGCTGCAAAACTGTTAAAACAAAGATTTCACAACAATATGTTATGTTTGCCGCGAAATCACCAGTCAACATGTAAACAAGTGTTTTTAGCTGCCAGATGGAGTGAGTTCAGCATGTCAGCATCAAATTTGGATAATGCAACCTTTTTTCCATCAAATGTATGTAACAAAAATGTATTAGGGTGTATAAGTTGGTCAGAAACTAAAACCCTAGTTTGTAGGAACTCGTGGCAATTTTTGTTGGAAATTTGTTAAGAAATTAGTTTATGAGTTGTAACATATTTTTGGGTGAGAAACCCTAACTATTTCGACTTCATGGAATCAATATGAAGTGTAATGTTATTTATTAGAAGGAAAAATACAATAGAAGAATTCAAGAGTTGAGTAAGAATACTATTGGTTTCTTGTAATAGTTTCTGAATATTAATGAAAGGTTGGAAGACAAGTGCTTGAAGCTTTTACTCAGAGATTCCCGTGTTCAGTTGTTGTAGTATATTATCTTGTTGTATGTGATCTCCTTTCTTTGTTTCCATTAAATATTTTCTTCTATGTTTGAATGAGAAAATATTGATGCATAAATCATTTTCATATACTCTGTGTCTATCTTGTTTCAGATATTCATTTTCAGACTGGTAAGTTTATACATAGTTCATCTAAGCTAGATGCTTTGTGTTACTTTGAATGTTTTCTTTTTCATGTATCCATATTTATGATCTGATGTCTAGCAATAGTTGGTTGTCTGGCTTCTTGGATACAAAAATTTCTGTCAAGTTCTAAAAACCTTAATTTGATCTTCTTTATGACTCCATGCCCAATAGATATTCTTCTTAGCACTACTAACCATTTCATACTCTTTATTATCATAAAACCTAGACATTGTACTGATTGAAAAACTGATAGGAGAGAGCCCTCTCTGGACTGGCAAAAGGCTAGCTTCCAGTCTTAAAGTAGGTTTGAGGTTACTTCTGATATTTTCTATTGCAACCAAGAAAATTACAGAGTGATAACACTTAAAAATATGAAGACGATACAACTTTAGTGTTAGGTTGAGAAGGACGTCATTTATAGTAGATGAGTTCTACATATAACGGTTGGATTAGAGTATTTGATGTGCATAAGGGTTATTTGGGAATAAAAAAAGGTAAGACAATGGAGGCATAAGACCAAAATCAATATTTTCAAACCAAGGAATTTGACCATAAATTATTCCGGGATTAGATAAAAATTGCATAGTTTGGAAAGGAACAAATGAATGGGGAATGGCTTGATGAAGAGTAACAAAAATGTGGTGATTGAGAATCTACATTATTATGCCATGAAAGGTTGAGAAACCACTCCATGTGTTGACATGAAAGGTTGAGAAAACACTCTATGTGTAGACATGAAATGGGCCTTGAAAGATGCCCCCTTAGTGAAACCATTCAAGGATATGGACATGGAAGAGGGAAGTGTTGAGGGAATCTTGAGAGTAACATGAGACATGGATATTTTAGGCATAATTAGAAATATTCCCATGGTATAAGAGGGTTGAATTTAAATTGAAGCACGGGGTAACAAATCCAAGGTAGAATAAGCATGGTTACTCCAATGCTTAGATTCAGATGTAATGGTACCAAGGGAGGTAATGGATTGAGAAGGCACAATGGTAGCCATGGAAGAAGGAATAGTAGTTGATGAGGTATGTGTGAAATCAAGTTGGGAGGAAATAAAATTTTCCACACCAAGAAGTGATTGGGTTAGAATGACCATGATTACGAGGATGCCTTGACTAAAAGAAGGGGTTAAAGTCCATTCTGAATAGATAGGTGTAGGATGTTGTCTAACATCAAATTTGTTATCACCTTCATCCTATATTCATCTTCAACTTTTGTTCCTTCACCTAGAAGTTGTTCTAATTCTTCCCATGTGAGAGTGATTTTTCTAGAGCTACCAATCCCTGCAAAATTTGAGTTTTAAGCCTATCTTTCTATGAGAGATCCTATGATTATGAGGAACCACAAAAGAAAAGGGAAAAGGGTACCAACAAAAAAGTAGTCCAAAGATCAAAAGGTTTTGATGGTGAGAAAGAAAAAGGAAAATGACACCAAAAGAAGAATAGACTAAAGACCAAATGGTTTTCATGGTGAGAAAGAAAAGGGAGAAGGGAACCAATGAAAAAATAGCTCAAATATCAAAAGGTTTTCATCATGAAAGTGAAACAAAATAAAAAAGAGAGACAAGAAAAGTGTTCCCATTATTTGATTGTTTCTACCACTTGGGTGAAGAAAAAAAACCTTTGTGTAGCTAGGTTGAAAGCTATACAACAGATAAGTGGTTAGACTTAGTCCATAAACATGAATACCATTGCAAACACATAATGAAAGGAAAAGAAATAAGTATAAAGCATGGAAATTACACCAACAATAAAATGGAAGAAATGATGATCATATACTGATGAAAAAAAATTGTTATTACATCGTAGAGGATGAGTGAGTGCAAGTGGGATCTCCCTTCCTCCTTGGGGATTCTCTTATCTCTCTCTTAGAAAATAAGTGTGTAATAAATCTTCATGGGAAGAGGTCAATACACTAGCTATTGGCTATGGATGTACACAATGATCGCTTGAGAATGTGGTTCTCAAGGATCATTCAAACAATATAACCTTGCATAAACTTCACTTGTTTGAATGTTGATCCATGGATTTTACTTATAGCCAATATTCAAGTTCCATTAAAGCTAGCTCCAAGTGTGAATGGTGAAACTTGGGATGTGGATTTCCATGCTTTGAAGAGACATGGAACCACTAAAGTACTATCCTTCAATGGGTATGGAGTTCGACGATCCCTGGTACCTCAGCCTTGAAGTACCCTTGATGGGAGTTTTGACATTAATTGTGTCGAATGTGGTTGAAATTTCACTTCAGGATGATTTTCATGGTTTTTGAAGGAACAACAATGTAGGTCCATGCAGATAGCACAAATTCCACACTGTAAAGTCATACAAATGCATTAAAAACCCACTTTATATAGTTTTGGTGCTTTGCTGAGGATGATGTATTATTTCCATGGAATAACATATTGTTATGTTGTATTGATGACTCTTCCAGTGATCACCTGTATAGCTATGTGAACAATTTTTAAGTGATAATAGTTTCCCCCTGATCTGTGAGGTTAGGAGAAAATGTATAGCCAAAATACATCATCGGTTTTTGTGGCTTGTAAATTGTTTTTTTTTTGTGTGTGTACACACAAACACACACACACACATAGACCACCAAAACAATAATGTAAGGTACTAGATACATTATAATAAGCGAACCATAAATATTGCAACAAATACCAGCGGAAAAACAAAATAATGAGTATAACAACACCAACAATAATACCTTTATTTAATGAAAACAATGTTCACTTGCCTCTTCAAGGGGGAAACCTCCATCAAAGCAGAGCTCTATTACAATAATTCTCAAGAAAATACTTTATCATTCCTTTTACTCCTATTTATACTAATTCTATATTCTAAAGAACATTCTATAGGAAGCTCTTTCTAGAAGTGGAAGCTTCTATTAAGTCTTCTTACATTAAACTTGTTCACATTATTCAATGGGCCTTATAAACTAATGTTAGCCTTTATTACATAATTGTTTTTTATTCTACCTACATGAGGGGTTAGGGAGGTTAGGCCCCTAACATGACCTCCCCCTTGAATAACAACCTTGTCCTCATGGTTGGAGATGAGGAATTTGTTGCAAAATGGTATCCGACTTCCAGGTGGCATCTTATGGAGTTGTATCTTTCCATTGAACTAACACTTCCTTGATGGTGCAATGATGAAGGTGACTCTCTCCCCATTCCAAGAATACTTGTGGCTGCAACCAAATGGAACCTTCTTCATTCAACTCATGGAGATTGGTTTGATTTTGGCACTTAGTTCCAATAACTTTCTTTAAGCATGATACATGAAAAATATGATGAAGCTTGGAATGACTGGGTAAAGATAACTGGTAGGCCACGAGCCCCATGCGCTTGAGAATTGTATAAGAAACATAAAATTAGGGTACAAGTTTATGAAAATGTTCAGTTTTGAGTGAAGTCTACTTATAAGGTTGTATATGAAGAAACACATGGTCCCCTTTAGCAAATTGACGTTCTGAACGACCCTGATCTGCTTGTTGCTTCATGCGATTTTGATCCATGACCAAATTTTCTTTGAGGATATAGAGAATGGTTGTGTGAAGTGTAATATTGTTGTAAACATCTTGAACCTTGGACACATATGGTATGTATGAGAGAACCAAGAGTAGATTTTCCCCGTAGACTGCTTCAAAATGAGTCATGCGATTGGAAGTATGGTAACTTGTGTTGTAGCACTATTTATCTAGGGGTAACCATTGAGCCCACTGGTTTTGTTTGTTGGATAAAAAACATCTCAAATATGTTTCCAAACACTTGTTGACAACCTTAGTTTGTCCATTAGTTTGGGGATGATAGGCGGTGTTGAGATGCAATTAGGTTCCCTGGAGCCTGAAAAATTCTTGCCAAAAATTGTTGGTGAAAGTTGGATCTTGGTCAGAGACAATAGAATGAGGCATGCCATGGAGTTTGAATACATTAACCATAAAATTTGAGCCATGATGGATGCAGTGAATGAGTGTTGAAGAACACATAAATGAACATATTTGGAAATACGATTTACTACCACCATGATGAATTACTTATTTCCCGATTTAGGTAATCTAACAATGAAATCCATAGAAATATCCCTCCAAATAGCAAGGGAAAGCAAGAGCGGTTGGAGTGTTTATGGAACTTTGAGGATTTATCCTTTATTGCATTGACAAGTATCACATTTATCCATAGGTGCAAATGTCGTGTTTCATACCGTCCTAGAAAAAATAATGCTTGACCCATTCATAGGTTTTGGTGAACCCTGAATGCCCAGGTTCGGGTGAAGCATGCAACTCCAAGAGCACCGTGGTTTTAAGGTTCAAATGTTTTCTTAAATACATGAGACCTTTATAGATAAGCTATTCATTTTTCCAAGAGTACCCTAGAGAAGCTTAAGGATCATGTTGCAATTTTTGAATAATGCTAGAAAGTTTGGGGTCTTGCAACCATTCCTGGAAAACAACTTGAAGCCAGTGTGATACATTGAATGAGAGGGAAAAGAGGGACCTTTATTCTTCATATTTCCTTGAAAGAGCATCAACAACCACATTTTTTTCCCCTTCTTGTAGATGAGCTCATAGTCATAGCCAAATATCTTGCTCACCCAGTTTTGTTGCTCCGGGGAGAAAATTCTTTGCTCCAGAAAATAATTCAGGCTACGATGATCAATTTTAATTTGGAATCATTGCACCAAGAGATAACGATGCTAGAGATCCAATGCATGAAAAATAACCAACATTTCCTTTTGATAGGTTGATTGGCCCAAATGTCTCTCTAAGAGTTGTTTTATAGTGAAAACCAAAGGTCAACCATATTGCATGAGGACTGCCCCAATGCCTTTTCTTGATGCATCACATTCCAAGAAAAAGGTCTTGGTGAATTCAGGTAGTGCCATGACATGAGTAGTGCACATAACCTATTTCAAGGCTTGGAAGGACTGATCAACTGTTGGAGTCCAACTGAAATAATTCTTTTTAAGGAGAGTAGTGAGAGGAGCTTCAATTTTTCCATAATTCCGTACAAAGTTGCGATAATATCCCATTAAACCCAAGAAACCACACAAGATTTTAAAAGTTTTAGGGAAAGATCAATTCTTCATATCTTCATTTTTTTTAGGATCCACCCATTCACCATCCTTGCCAATAGTATGACCCAGATAATCAACTTCAAAGGTACCAAAAACACATTTAGATTGTTTGAGAAAAAGTTTGTGCTTAGACAATATATGGAGAACTTGATCCACATGGGCGAGATTGGCTTGCCAAGTTTTACTATATATGAGGATATCATCAAATAAAACTAAGAAAAAATGACAGAGGAAAGGGCGGAAGACATGATTCATGAGACTTTGAAAATTGGAGGGGGCATCACAGAAGCCAAAGGGAATGGCCAAGAAATCATAGTGACCCTCACGAGTTCTAAAGGAAATCTTAGGGGTGTCTTCCTCTTTCATGCATATTTGGTGGTATCCAGAACGAAGATCAAGTTTTGTAAAGTATTGGGAACCACTCAATTCATCTAAAAGATCATCAATGAAAGGAATGGGAAATTTGTCTTTGATTGTGAGTTTGTTGAGAGAAAGAAAATCAAGACACATGAGCCAAGTTCCTTATTTCTTGAGTATGATGACTACTGGAGAAGAATAGGGGTTGGTACTAGGATGGATAACACATGCTTCTAGAAATTCTTGAAATTGTTTCTCAATTTCATTTTTTTGGGCAAAGGGATGACTATAAGGGAGAAAATTGGGAGGAATACTTCTAAGTAATAGAGGAATGGAATGATCACGGGCACCACGGGAAGGGGGAATTCCATGGGGAGTGTTAAAGATAACTTAGTGTCAGGAGAGTTTAGATTGGAGATTAGGGTGCACAGAGGGTGTCTCAACGACATGAATGGAATGGAGTTGGGAAATAATTCCAAAGTTACCTTTTTTGAGTAGCTTTTCCATTTGGTGGGAACTGAGGATCTTGGGTGAACTTGTTGTGATTCCTTGGAAATTATATTGTTGTCCCTCCTGTTGGAATTACATGGTTAGATCCTTAAAGTGCATGAGGATGGGCCCGAGAGTGTGTAACCATTAAGAACCAAGCACAATCTCACAACTTCCCATGTTTATAGAAAACATATGATATTTCAGGTGGTACAGACCAATTTGTAGGTGCACATTTTCACAACGCCCACCACATTTCATGGAATCGCCATTGGCAATCATGATTTGAAAACAATTGACTGGACGAATGTAGAAATTGATTTCCTGGGAAATACGCCGATGAATAAAATTATGGGTGTTTCCACTGTCAACAAAGATTATTACCTTCCTGTGCTTAATGTAGCTAATGATTTTGAGGGTTTGGGGAGAAGAGAAGCCAATGAGGGCATGCAGTGAAATCAACAGTTCAACTTCTGGTAGATCAGAGGGAAGATTAGGGTAATCTATTGGGGGTAATTCTTCCATTGGGGAAACTTCGACCTCCTCGTCAGTAACATCATCAGAAATGGACATAAAAATATTATTTTCCTTGCACTTGTGCCTCAAAACATATTTGTCATCACAATTATAGAAAAGGGCCTTGAGTTGGCGTTCAACCATTTCTTCCCAATTTAATTTCTGGATCTTTAAAGGAGTGGCATGAGGGGAAGGATTGGTAGGTCAAGGGCGATGAATAAAAGAGGGTTTTCAATTACGGGAAAAGACAACCTGTTGTGATTCCTTGGCATATTGAGTAGCTTCCAACCATGTATAGGGGTGAGCCATGAGGACTTGGGCTCAAATTTCATCCTTTAGGACACTAATAAAGAATTCCCTAAAGAATGCATCATACATGCCCTATGTTCTAAAATCCAATTTCTCAAATGCGGCGATAAAGTCCTCCACAGTACCAGACTATTTCAACTTGGTTAAACAACCCAGGTAGTGTGTGTCGGTATCAAATCTCTCATAAATTTCAATCACAAACTATGTCCAAGAAACATACCCTTGGAGTGATTTTTTTACGCCATTTCCACCTTTGCCAATGTTCAAGATATAGATAGAGGACACCGTAATGAAGTTTGGCCAAGCCATCAGTGATGCTATGCAAAGGAGAAGTAATGTTCCATTTGAGTGACCCAACTTGTGGGATCTGAGCCATCAAATTTGTTCACCTCCACTCACAGAAGACACAGATCATGATGAAGGGGGTTGGACTGAAAATTCTGGGAATTGGAGAAAGAAACACCTTTTGGGTTAAAAGGTTGTTCATATGAGGTAAGTCCTCTAGGAATATTCAAATTTTCTAGGTTCTTAGAAGCAAAGGATTCAATTTGGTTGTTGAGGTGCTCAATGATGTCCTTATTCATGTCCTGTTTCATGTCTTCCATTTTGGCGTTTATAGTGGAGTTGAAGTGGGTATTAAGGTCTTGGTTGCGAGTGTGTGCCATGGTGAGAGGGAAACACAAGAATGGGGCGGGGGGTCCATACAAAAAGGGGTTATTGGTGAAGGGTACCACTTCAATCCGTGCAAAGAGAGGAATCCAAATTAATAGGTGGGAAATAAGGGTGCCGATAAAGGTGGGTGGGTCCACTGAAAAAAAGGATAACAAGTGATATATACCACTACGATCAGGGAGAAAATGGGAATCCAAGGGGATAAGTCCTAAATAAGGGTGCCAGGAAGGGTTCGTGTCCACAAAAAAAAATGATAGGTACCACGGTGGTCAAGGAAAAGAGAGGAATCCAAGGGGATGGATCCTGAAGAAAGGTGTCAATGGGACCGTTATACTCCTTTTTTTAAAATTTTCTGTAGAGTTATACTATGACCTGAAGAATACTACATTGACGATTTTACCAAATTGTTAACAAGAAAAAATTGTGTAGGAATGTCACAACTAGAATGCAGGAGCCAGGGTTGCGTGAAAATATATCTCTTCAGTTCCTTTCCCAAGGGTTAGGGTTTCTAGGGTTCCTACAGACAAGGGTTTTCCTTGTGATATAACTCTTTTATATATGTGTGGGGTCAAATAGTAGTACTCGACTCAATATCTCAGGGAACCAACTAAGGAGGTTTGACCATACCCTTATCCATACTCCTCCATTACCCATGTACTAGAGAGTATCTTCCCGAGTGTTGTTCTCAGTGTCACTATAGCAGTCAAGCGGTCGATCGACTGATCTAGAGATAGTTTTAGGAGACCTAGGGGACTCCTGATATACTTGACGTTATGTGGGAGTGATGGTTGTGTACAAATTATGTCTGATGCAATACTATTCGAAGGGGTACCAACAAGGGTTACATATGTTTCCAATAAGGTGAAACATTTGTTTCGAGTAACCTCGTGAAACCATTTGTATTTTCTTAATGTAGTCTTCCCCAACCGTAGTTTTACTTGTTGAACAACATAACTCTATGCTTTAAAGATGTCGATAATACACATCTATGCACTGGATTTTTGTTTCCCAAAGTTTTCATATAGGAAAGAGATTTGATACTAGTTATAAGGTATGAGATGTATTATAAAAAGCAGAAACATAAATATTGCAGCAAATACCAACAGAACAAAAAAATAATGAGAATAACAACACCAACAATAATGCCTTTATTGAATGAAAGAAATGTTCACTTGCCTCTTCTAGGGGAAACCTCCATCATAGAAGAGATCTGTTACAATAGTTCTCAAGACAAGACTTTCTCATGCCTTCGACTCCTATTTATACTAATTCTATAAAGAAAATTCTAGAGTGTAACATCCCACTCTTGCGAGCAAATGTTATTCTTTGAGGACACTTGTGTGCAAGTGATCCGGTTTTGGTATATGGTTGTCTGTTCACTTATGGATTCTTATGATGATGTTGATGGATTATGATGTTATGTTATTTGATATATATGTATTGATAGATACTATTGACGATTTTCCCTTGAGTGTGCAGGAAACTTGACAGATTGAGGATGTCGATGGCATTAATGGACCTCCTTGGACTCCAGATAGAGTCAGGGAGTGGATTGTATTGGTTTGATTATTTTATTTATGCATATGTGACATATGATTGGGTATATTATGGTGTTGTTTATGCATCATTGATAGTGTTCGTTGATGGATGCATGATGGATATGTTTTTCTAATCAAACTCACATAAGGAGTAAAGGGGCCATGCACAACAACCATATATTAAGGGAGAGGTGTGGCAACAACCCTGTCACAGCCTACTAGCACTCCCACCGTGGCTTGAATTATAGGTTAAGTATTACCTAGTTTGAGAGATCCACGATGCCGTGAGGGAAGACTGAGACAGTCGCTCACGAAGATTCTAAGGGGCGCGCAATAAGGAAAATTTCTTATTCCTTAGAGGCCCTTAGTCTCTCACAAGGTTGCCCAAATGGATTATTGACTCCAGGGGTTGGAAAACTACCAAAACCAGTCAAAGGCAAGTGACACCCTTGGAGAGAAAAGTGCGTCTTGAAGGGCACGTCACGTAATTAAAATTTGAATCAAAGGTGCATGACACCCTTGGAGCACAGAGTGCGCCTTGAAGGGCACAATGCATTACTTTAAAAGGTGAGTCAATGAATCTAGGTGGCCTAGAAAAATTTGAGCGAATGTTAAACCTTGTGAAATCTTGACGCATCTGTCGAATTAATTAATTGATTATTAATTAACTAAATAATTAATTTATTAAGCATAATCCCTAAGGGTCTAAGCTCGTGCAAATAAAAATGTAACTAAGCCTAAGTCCAATATTAGTGAGAATACTAAAAAAAATAATTTTATAAATTAAATAATGAGGGGTGAAGTAAATCAATTTAAGAAATCGATAAAAAATAAAACAAATCTAAAGAGTGCTTTATTACACATTGTGCAAGTAAATACCAAAATCAGAAATTAAAATAAGAAAAGAATAAGTCATACAAGAATGTGTAAGCATGTGTAAGCAGAGATAAGTATCTAGAGTCTAGTCTAACTAGAGAACATTCCTATTTTAACTCAACCCCGTAGAAATGAGTCAGTCATAAATGAGAAATAAAGGGAATAAAGAGACAACTAGGAATGATTTTAGGAGCGCTTTTAGGATGAGTGAGGGAAATTGACATTTAATTAAATTAAATTATGGATTTATTGGTGCAACCAAGAGAATGGGTGACAAGTGTATGTGGGGGGGGCATAATTCCTAATTAATTTAAAAAAATGTGAATTAATTGTGAAAATGGAAAGTTATCACTAAGGAAATTCTATAAAACAAATGTCTGAGAGGGGGAATGGGATTACACTGGTTATGAGTAAGGTTATGCTGTAGAAATTCTGACTGGTTTTACTTGTGAGAGTTTGTATACCCAACTCAAGAAAGAGAGTAGTGGATCTACCTTGCAAGGTGAGTTGGGAGTTAGAGGATTCTGGTTGTGTTTGTGCGTTACCCCTTTGTGGCTCGGGGGGATAAGGGAGACGAAGAGTACCCATAGAGTTGGCTGGGAGGTACCAGTGAGGTCTCAACAATTAGCAAGCGGGAGAAGGAAGGAAGGACGCCAATTGCAGGAATCGTCTCCAAGTCTGTCTTCATCGTCGTTGTTACGATATTTATTATCTAAGATTGAATGTAATAAGTTTGGGTTATATATAGATGTAGTTTATTGCTGAGGCTGTATTCATTTGATGTTAAGTTTTGTTGTTAATGAATGGCTATGAAATTTATCTTGAAATTGTATCTGATGCTTTATTTATATTATCTCATCATTTACCTTCCTTTATTTGGTCTCTGTGTTTTCTCCCAGCATGCATTATTCTATGCTCTTTTATGATTAAGTTCCCCCCTCATTGTTTTATGTGTTTTTGAGTTAAGAGATCTTCACCTTCACTCTGTTTCCCAATGAAATTGCTTAAATATTCTCTGTGTTGGGAAGAGTCCAAGGCTCTATGCCTTCTCCCCTTTTCTCAACAAATTCCTACATCATGCCTCAGCGATTTCTCTCCCTTTTCCTTTGCGATTTTTGGTTGCACTCAGTGAATTTATCCCATAGATTTTCTTTGCGATTTTTGGTTGCACTCAGCGAAATTATACCATAGATTTTCTCTGTGATTTGGTTGCACTCAACAAATTTGTCCCATAGATTTTCTCTGAGATTTAATCTTAATGTGATCTATGTTTTCTGAGGAGATCACGCTCTGAACTGACCTTCTTGCCAACGATTTTTTTACTTATTTTCACCTCTGCGTTGATTGGGAATGGTTAAACTTGCGACTTGTTTAATTACCCATCGAACTTCACTTCATCTCTGTGTTTGGCCAATCTTTAAGCATCTTTGTTTTTTTTAAATCGCCCTGAATTCTTTAACCCTCTGTATTTTGGTACTTATGCTCATACTACTCCCAAGTTGTTCTCAACCACGCCTGGTTCTAGAATGCGAATTGAACCATCTCTGTCATGAATTTAATGGTAGATTGTAACTGAAGTTTTGCAGTTACAATTTTTCTTATGTAAGGAGAAATTATTGTTTCTCTCTAACAAGTTTTATGATAGATTTAAACTAAAGTAATTGCAGTCATGATTTTGCTTCTAGAAGGCGAAGTTATTGTTTCTCTTTAAGGATTTTTATGCTATATTTAAACTGAAGTAATTGCAGTCACGATTTTTCTTCTGGAAAGCGAAATTATCCTATAGATTTTCTCTGTAATTTGGTTGCATTCAACGATTTTATCCCATAGATTTTCTCTGAGATTTAATCTTAATGTGCTCTGTGTTTTTTGAGGAGATAACGCTCTGAACCTACCTTCTTGCCAACGATTTTTTTTACTTATTTTCTTTTTCCCTTGAACTCTACGTTACTCCATGCATTTTTTCACTGTGTTGTTGGCACACAACTTTTCACCCGACAGTCTCGACGTTTTTTTTTTCATTATAATAAATTTTGCACTGCGATTTATTTGGGGTGGATCACACTCAACGACATCATACTTCCCTGCATCTTACTTAGCCTTGTTCTGAATTTTAATGCATTTTTATTACCCTAGTAATTCGTAGACCCTTGTGGGACCTAGACATTTTTAAATCAAAGAATTAAACCGACGTTGAAGTTGGATATAATCAAGCTTTATTTTGTTCTATATAATTTAGGAACTAGTTTCTCTTGCGCCATAAAATAGCATTGATGTCTGATTGTAGATAGATTTCTCTTGGCGCTTGAAATAATGTTGAAGAGTGATTAATTAAGTAATTAAATTTACTTGCGTGCCTCGATTAATGTTGAGGTGTGACCACTTAAGTAAATAGATCATTCGTGTGCCATGAATAATGTTGATGTATGACGAGATGTGTAATAATTTACACTTGCGTCCATTAAATTGATGTATGATTGATTGAGTAGACATATTTTGTTGCGCCATGAAATAAATCGATAGTTTACTCTTGCGCAACGAATATTTAATTATTGATGAATGATTAAGTTATTAGTTTACTTGCGCCATGAATTTAATATTGATGTATGACTAGTTAAGTAGTTAGACTTCTTGCGCCATGAAAATAAGGTTGAGAATGCTCTTTCACAATTTATTATGTTGACGTATGATTGCTTAAAGTTTATTTAATCTTGCGTCATTTATTGTTGATGTGTAAATGATTAGGTAATTAGATTTATTGCACCATGGAATCATGTTGATGCGTAATGATTTAGTAATTGGATTAAATGCGCCTTGGAATAATTTCAACGTATACCGATTTAGTAATTAGATAATCTTGTGTATTGAAATTAAACATTGACGTATGATTGGTTGTGAAATTTATTAATCTTCCGCCTTGAATTAATGCTGGTATATGATGAGTTATGCGATTGATTACTCTTGTGCTATGTTTAATTGATGATTAGGATTGAGTGATTGATATAATTGATTATTGTTGATGTTGTTGAATTAGCTAGTTGGTTTTGAATTGATTGTGTTAGTGGGATGTAGACACCTCCTTGTTCCTCAGAAAAGTCGCCAACTCTGAGACCTTAAATGGTCAAAATCAATCTGATGAATTCTGGGCTTGAGCATTTCTTATGTGTCTTGGACGTCCTAACCTTGCAGGGTAGGTTGGGCGGGTAATATATTTATGTCATCTTTATGTTATCTTTATGTGATGAGTTGAGTGATTAAAAGTATTGATGATTGCAGTTGATTGTGATGAGTTGTTCTTGCATCACCATTTATGATGCTTGTTGATTATGTGTTGTTATTTAAATGTGATGATATGTTGATTATGTGTTGTTACTAATTATGTTGATGCGTTGGTTGCGACGTCATTTGATTACGACGATGAGTGCTTGTAATTATTTATCTACGATGTCATTTGATTATGTGTTGCTTGAATTATGTGTCCACAACAACAAAAATTTAGGATTGTTTAGCATAAAAGAATAGGGTTTCATGCTGGTGGGCCAACAACTACTACTTCAGGGACTAGGAGTACTGGACCAAAGACTGGATGTTGGACATTTGGAGAGCCACACTACCAGCGTGACTGTCCGTTTGAGAGGGACATAACAACTGGATCATCCGGACACACTACAGTTGGAGATTTGGGTAAGGCCCACCGAAGTCATGCAGTGGTGAATAACTGCCAAGACGAGTACCAATCGACTGTGCTCGAGATGTCAGGTATCATCTCTGACCAAACCTTTAGTATTTTGATAGATCCTGGTTCTACAGAGAGATTTATTTCTAGTGCAACGTTAAAAATAATTAAGGTAAAGGCAGTCGAATATGACTAGTTTAGCTATGTGGAAATGGATTTGGGTGCCAAGCAGAAGGTTGGAGGAAAGGTTATGGATTGTAGCCTCAACCTGGGAGATTTTTTAAGGAAGGTCAATCTGTACATCATGATCTTAGGATATTATGATGTCGTGATCAATATGGACTAGATGGAATTGCATGATGCGATACTCAACTATAAGGAGAAACGATTGATTTTGACCGATGATGAGGGACAAAGACAGGTGATTGTGGGAAGAAACTAGGGAGTATCCTTGAGGTTATTTGCTTCCCTACAACTACAGAAGAGCATGCACAAGGGATGCAAGTTATATTCAATATTAGCACTAAATGACAAGGGCGAGGCAGAAGGTTTAGAAAACCTTCCGGTAATATGAGAGTTTGCTTACATTTTTCCAAAAGAGTTACCGAGTTTGTTACCCAAAAGAGAGATGGAATTTACCATCGACTTAAAACCTGGAACCAAACCAATAGAAAGAATTCCTTATAAGATTTCAACGCCCAAGTTATAGTAGTTGAAAATGCAACTGAAGGAGTTGTTGGACCTAGGACTTATACGTTCAAGTGTGTCACCTTGGGGTTTGCCTGTTATTTTCATACGGAAGAAGGATGGGTCGTGGAGACTTTGTATTGACTACCGCCAATTGAACAAGGCAACGATCAAGAACCAATATCCATTGCCAAGAATAGATGATTTGTTTGACCAAATGAAGGGTGCAATGGTGTTTTCAAAGATCGACTTGAGATCAGGATATCACCAGCTATGGATCAAAGAGGAAGACATTCCTAAAACCACATTCAATATGAGGTTCAGACGTTATGAGTTTACTGTTTTACTGTTTGGACTAACAAACGCCCTAAGAGTATTCATGAGCTTGATGAATGGGGTGCTCCGTGAATACTTGGACAAGTTTGTTCAAGTATTCATTGATATATTCTCGAACGATGGAAGAACATGACGAACATTTTCTCTTGGTACTACAATGTTTACGAGAAAACAATTTATACGAGAAATTGTCAAAATGCTCTTTTTATCAATCGAGGATTCATTATTTAAGGCATGTTATCTCTTGAGAAGGCATCCCTATGGATCCAATGAAGGTATAGGCTATTATGGAATGGTCTGCGGAAAGGAATGTACCAGAAGTACATAGCTTCATGGGTTTAGGAGGATATTATTGACAGTTCGCCGAAGGTTTTTCGAAGATAGAAAACCTGATTACGGAATCGCAAAAGAAAAACAAGAAGTTTGTATGGACCGAGAAATGCGTAGAATAATTTCAAAGGCTCAAGGAGCTATTGATGACAACACCAATACTAAAATTCCTCGAAATGACCGATGAATTCTTGGTATGTACAGACGCATCCAAAGAAGGCTTAGGCGGAGTCTTGATGCAAGACGATCGATTGATCACTTACATCTCAAGAAAATTAAGAAAGCATGAAGAGAACTACACGATGCATGATTTGGAGTTATTGGCCATTTTGTATGCCCTAAGAGTGTGGGGACACTACCTGATTGGATGAAAATTTGAACTAAAAACAAACCACTGTGGTTTGCAACACATTTTTATGCAAAGTGACTTGAACACGCGACAAAGACATTGGTCATAATTGCTCAGGGAATATGATTTTGATATTACTTACATAAAAGGAATGGTAAATAGAGTGGTATATGCGTTGAGTCAGAGAACACAAATATTTTTCAGTGATACATCTCCATACGAATCTTCGAGAAAAGATTCTCACTAAACAATGCGATGATCACTTGTATAAAGAGGTTAAGGAAAATATAGGACGAGACACGATGTTGGTACCTAGGTTTGAGGGATATACATTGGACAACAATGGATTAATGAGGTATAATAACCCGATTTATGTACCTCCTAACGACGAATTGAGAAATTTGATCTTAAACGAAGCTCATAGAGTGGTGTACATGGCTCATCTAGGAGTCATGAAGATGATGGCAGACCTTAATCCCTTATTCTTCTGGAAAGGAATGAAGGCATACATAGTTAGCTACATGGAAAGGTGTCTAGAATTCCAACAAGTGAAGGATGAACATAGACATCCGAATGTATTGCTACATCCACACGCTATTCCATAATCTAAATGGGAAGTCATTTCGATGGAATTTATTGTTGGGTTACCACTGACAGCAAGGAGGCACAAATCGATTTCGTGGTAGTTGACACTCTGAAGAAGAGTGCACATTTTATTCCTGTGCGTACGATGTATTAGGCGCCATACATAGTTAGAGTTTTATCAGCGAGATTGTGAGATTGCATGGTGTGCCTAAAAGGATCATATTCGATCTAGGATCGATGTTTACAGGATGCTTTTGGACTAAGGCCTTGGGAACCCAACTTAACTTTAGTACAACTTATGACCCTAAGACAGGCGGGAAGACAGAAAGAATGAACCAATTTGGAAGATATGTTGCGTATCTATGTGATGGAACAACATAAGAGTTGGGAAGAGTTCTTTCCACTAGTAGAGTTTGTGTATAACAAGAACTATCAAAGCATCATTAAGATGACACCATTTGAGTTTCTTTACGGGAGACTGTGTCAGACGCCTTTGAGCTGGGATCCATTTGAGGATAGGGTCCTGGTAGGACTAGAAGTGATCCAAGAAATGGAAGAACATATGCAAATGATAAGACAAATGATTAAATAAGTGCAAGATTGACAAAAGAGTTATATCGATGCACATCGATTGTAATTATGAAGTTGGTGATCGAGTTTTTTTGTGGATGAAACCACACAAGAGTTTGATCACGTTTGGAAAGGGTGCTAAACTCTCTCCTAGGTTTGTGGGACCTTTTGAAGTTGTACAAAAGAAAGGGCCTATGGCCTATTGACTAGCCTTGCCTAATTATTTGAGGTGTATGCACAATGTTTTTCATGTATCTATTTTGAGACATTATGTTAATGATCCTACACATGTGATTGACATGAGTTCCTTGCAGGTTTCAGATGAGGGTGAACTCACGGTGGAGCCAATCCACATTTTGTTCCATCGCATTCAACAACTACAACATTGAATAGTCGATCAGGTCAAGGTCCAGTGGGACAATTATAGTCCACACTCAGCTACCTAGGAAGATGCATATGATATGCGCCAACAATTTCCATATTTATTTGATAGTTAAACATTTAAATCTTGTCAGATGCTTTATTTACTGCATATATATACTGTGAAACTCTGAGACGAAGTTTAAACAAGAGGGGGTGTATTTAACATCCCTCTCTTGCGAGCACATGTTATTGAATCATTCTTTGAGGACACTTGCATGCAAGTGATCCAGTTTTGGTATATGGTTGTCTGTTTTCTTATGGATTCTTATGATGATGTTGATGGATTATGATGTTATGTTATTTGATATATATGTATTGAAATATGATATTGAAGAGTTTCCCCTAAGTGTGTAGGACACTTGATAGATTGAGGATGCCAATGGCATCAATGGACCTCCTTAGACTCTGGATCGAGTCAGGGAGTGGATTGTATTGGTTTGAGTATTTTATTTATGCATATGTGACATATGATTGGGTATATTATGGTGTTGTTTATGGATCATTGACAATGTTCATTGATAGATGTAGGTCGATGATTTATTGCTAATCATATTGACATAAGGAGTAAAGGGACTATGCACAATGACCAGATATTGAGGGAGAGGTGTGAAAACAACCCTGTCATAGCTTACTAGCACTCCCATCGTGGCTCAAATTGTAGGTTAACGATTACCTAGTTCGAGAGATCCATGATGTCATGAGGGTAGACTGAGACAGTTACTCACAAAGATTCTAAAGGGTGCACAATAAGGCATGGTCCTTATTCCCTAAAGGCCCTTAGTCTCTCACAAGGTTGCCTGAATGGAGTACTGACTCCAGGGGTTGGACAACTACCAAAACCAGTCAAAGGAAAGTGGCACCTTTGTAGCACAGAGTGCTTCTTGAAGGGAACGTCATGTAATTAAAATTTGAATCAAAGGCGCATGGCACCCTTGGAGCACAAAGTGCGTCTTGAAGGGCATGCCACAGTACTTAAAAAGGTGAGTTAATGAATCTAGGTGGCCTAGAATACTTTGAGCGAATGGTAAACCTTGTGAAATATTGATGCGCTTGCCGAATTAATTAATTGATTAATTAATTAACTAAAGAATGAATTTATTAAGCATAATCCCTAAGGTTATAATCTCGTGCAAATAAAAATGTAACTAAGCCTAAGTCCAAGATTAGTGAGAAATCCAAAAAAACTAATTTTATAAATTAAATAATGAGGATTGAAGTAAATGAATTTAAGAAATCAATAAAAATTAAAACAAATCTAAAGAGTGCTTTAATACATATTGTGCAAGTAAATACCAAAATTAGAAATTAAAATAAGAAAGGAATAAAGCATACAATAATGTGTAAGCATCAAAAGGTATCTAGAGTCTAGTCTAACTAGAGAACATTCCTATTTTAACTCAACTTCGTTTTAGAAATGCGTTAGTCATAAATGAGAAATAAAGGGAATAAAGGGACAACTAGGAGTGATTTTAGGAGTTCTTTTAAGATGGGTGAGAGAATTTGACATTTAATTAAATTAAATTATGGATTTATTGGTAAAACCAAGGGAATGGGTGACAAGTGTATGGGGGGGATAATTCCTAATTAATTTTTAAAAATATGAATTAATTGTGAAAATGGCAAGTTGTCACTAAAGAAATTATCTAAAAAAATGGTTGAGAGGAGGAATGGGATCACATTGGTTATGAGTAAGGTTATGCTGCATAAATTATGACTAGTTTTACTTGTGAGAGTTGGGATACCCAACTCAAGAAAGAGAGTGGTGGCTCTACCTTGCGAGGCGAGATGGGAGCTAGAGGATTCTGGTTGTGTTTGTGTTTGGCCCCTTTGCGGATTGGGGGGATAAGGGGGAAGAAGAGTACCCCTAGCATTAGTTGGGAGGTACTAGTGAGGTCTCAATGATTAGAGAGTGGGAGAAGGAAGGAAGGATGTCAATTGTAGGAATCGTCTCCAAGTCCATCTTCAACGTTGCTGTTATGATATTTCTTATCTAAGCTTGATGTAATAAGTTTGGGTTATATATAGATGTAGTTTATTGCTAAGGATATATTCATTCGATGTTAAGTTTTGCGAGTTAATGAATGGATATGAAATTTATCTTGAAATTGTATCTGATGTTTTATCTGTATTATCTCTTTATCTCGAATTGTATCCCATGTTTTATCTCAGACATTCTGAAGCCTTCCTTTATTATCGGTCTCTAATGCCATCAGTCATTTCAATATTTTGTGATTTCCAGCCAAGTCCTTCCAAAAGTTCTCTTCATTTTTGAGTCAAGGGATCTGCACCTTCACTCCCTTGCCAAGTGCACTTGCTTCAATATTCTCTGCGGTGGGAGGAGTCCAAGGTTCCGTGCCTTCTCGCCTTTGCTCAAAAAATTCATACATCACGCCTCAACGATTTTTCTCCCTTTTCCTTTGTGATTTTTGGTTTCACTCATCGAATTTATCCCATATATTTTCTTTGCGATTTTTGGTTGCACTTAGCAAAATTATCCCATAGATTTTCTCTGTGATTTGGTTTCACTCAACGAATTTATCCCATATATTTTCTCTAAGATTTAATCTTAATGTGCTCTGCATTTTCTGAGGAGATCACGCTCTGAACCTACCTTCTTTCCATTGATTTGTTTTACTTATTTTCACTGCTATGTTGATTGGGAATGGTTAACCCTGTGACTTATTTAGTTACCCAACGAACTTCACTTCACCTCTGTGTTTGGCTAGTTTTTAAGCATCTGCATTTTTTTTTAAATCGCCTTGAATTCTTTAACCCTCTGCGTTTTAGTGCTTATGCTCAGACTACTCCCAAGATGTTCTCAGCCACAACTAGTTCTGGAATGCGAATTTAACCACATCTACCACGAATTTAATGGTAGATTGTAACCGAAGTTTTGCAATCACAATTTTGCTTCTGGAAGGTGAAATTATTGTTTCTCTGTAAGGATTTTTATGCTAGATTAAAAATGAAGTAATTGCAGTCATGATTTTGCTTCTGGAAGGCAAAGTTATTGTTTCTCTTTAAGGATTTTTATGCTAGATTTAAACTAAAGTAATTGTAGTCACGATTTTGCTTCTGGATAGCGAAATTATCCCATAGATTGTCTCTGCGATTTGGTTGCACTCAACAAATTTATCCCATAGATTTTATCTAAGATTTAATCTTAATGTTCTCTGTGTTTTCTGAGGAGGTCACGCTCTGGACCTACCTTCTTGCCATCGATGTTTTTTACTTATTTTCTTTTTCCCTTGGACTCTACGTTATTCCAAGTGTTTTTGCACTGCGTTCTTGGCACACAACATTTCACTCGACAGTATCAATGTTTTTTTTCGTTATAAGAAATTTTTCACTGCGATGTATTTGGGGCGAATCAAACTCAATGACATCATACTTCCCTACGTCTTACTCAACCATGTTCTGAATTTTACTGCATCTTTATTACCCTAGTAATTCATAGACCCTTGTGGGACCTAGACATTTTTAAATCAAAGAATTAAACTGGCGTTGAAGTTCGATATAATCAAGCTTTATTTTGTTCTATATAATTTAGGAACTAATTTCTCTTGTGCCATAAAATAACGTTGATTTCTGATTGTAGATAGATTTCTCTTGGTGCTTGAAATAATTTTGAAGCGTGATTAATTAAGTAATTAAATTTACTTGCGCGCCTCGATTAATGTTGAGGTGTGACCACGTAAGTAAATAGATCATTCGTGTGCCATGAATAATGCTGATGTATGACGAGATGTGTAATAATTTACTCTTGCGTACATTAAAGTGATGTATGATTGATTGAGTAGATATATTTTGTTGCTCCATGAAATAAATTGATAGTTTACTCTTGCGCAACAAATATTTAATGATTGATGAATGATTAAGTTATCAATTTACTTGTGCCGTGAATTTAATATTGATGTATCACTAGTTAAGTAGTTAGACTCCTTGCACCATGAAAATAAGGTTGAGAATTCTCTTGCACCATTTATTATGTTGACGCATGATTGTTTAAAGTTTATTTACTCTTGCATCATTTATTGTTGATGTGTAAATGATTAGGTAATTATATTTATTGCACCATGGAATCATGTTGATGCATAATGATTTAGTAATTGGATTAAATGCGCCTTGGAATAATGTCAATGTATAACGATTTAGTAATTAGATAATCTTGTGTCATGAAATTGAACGTTGATGTATGGTCAGTTGTGAAATTGCTTAATCTTGCACCTTGAATTAATGTTGGTATATGATGAGTTATGCGATTGATTACTCTTGCGCCATGTTTAATTGATGATTATGATTGATTGATTGATATAATCTATTATCGTCGACGTTGTTGATTTATCTAGCTGGTTTGGAATTGATTGTGTTAGTGGGATGTAGAAACCTCCTTGTTCCTTAGAACAATCGCCAGCCCTAAGACCTTAAATGATCAAAATCAATCGGATGAATCCTAGTCTTGAGCGTTGATTATGTGTCTTGGAGGTCCTAACCTTGCAGGGTAGGTTGGGTGGGTAGTATATTTATGTTATCTTTATGTTATCTTATGTTATATTTATGTGATGAGTTGAGCAATTAAAAGTATGATTGCGGTTGATCATGATGAGTTGTTCTTATGTCTCCATTTATGATTCTTGTTGATTACGTGTCATTATCTAAATGTGATGATGTGTTGATTATGTGTCGTTACTAATTATGTTGATGCGTTGGTTGTGAAGTCATTTGATTATGACGATGAGTCACTTGTAATTTTTTAATTATGATGTCATTTGATTATGCGTTGCTTGAATTATGTGTTGATGCTAATTTTCTAATGCTTAATTTTTTTTTTACCTATTGTGCTTCACTTTTCCTAGTCGTAACAGAGGGGTCGTTACATGGAGGAAGATCTTTCTAGAAATGAAACCTTGTATTAAATCTTCTTACATTAGACTTGTTCACACTATTCAATAGGCATTATAAAAACATGTCAGTGTTTATTACATATAAAATATATTATTCTACCTACATGAGGGGTTATGGAGGTTAGGTTCCTAACAAATAACATCTTGTGGAGGAAACATGAGAACCCACCTGCAAAACACAATCATCCATGGAAATGTTATTGCTTTATATGAACGAGGCAGGTGTATCTCATGTTTGTGCCATGATAAAAAATAAATTTTACAATAGTAGACAAGATACCAAGGGCTCTTTTTTGAGGATAAGAAGTATAAGAGTACTAATTATGATGTAGTTGGATAATCAATAAATTGAAATATGCATCACACTTAGGGGCACATATCATAGTAAATAACTCTTATGAGGAGAAAATTCCTTGGAACCTGAAATGAACACCTATGATGAGTGTTCACACATGATGGCATGTCAAGCCTAAGGGTCTTTGACTGGAACTGGAAACTGCCACTGTCACAAGGTAAATCCCATCCTGATGTGGATATGTGCTAATATTGAACATCAGGGGGGCCAATGGAAACAAAGAGTGATTAATACTCTTTCAATCCCATCTAGGGTTCACCATTTAGATGGTAATGAGAACCAAGATACCACAACATTCCTGGAAAAGTGGGGGTTGATGTGGAAAGGATTGAAGACACGACTATACAAGATGAAAATGCCACTTGAAATTGAATGAAGATGGAATAGATACCAACTTACAATGGAGGTAGACTTTTTATAAGTATGGATGAGTTTATTTAAGAATGACACTCAATACTTCCCTTTGGTTGAACATAATTGAGGAATGACAATGGCGGTAGTCAAATAACAAACTAGATGTAAAGTGATATGAGGTCAGGGGGACAATAAGATATGGTGAATGTTTTTCAAATTGGTAATGAGGATGTAGTGAATGCAAATGAACAGGTATTTGAGGGTAGTAACTTTGGGGATCACAGTGAATGGTATTGGGATACATGAGGTACTGAAAACAAAAAGAGTTACGCAAACATAGGTGACTCAATATGAATACTCCAACCAAAGATGACTAGGACAACCACCGGGTGAAATGAAGCCATCGGGTGTGATGAAATAGGTATAATTGCTTCCTGTAAAAAAATGCGCTTTGTACAATTACCAATGAATGAAAAAACAATTGGGTTGAATGTGAAAACATAGATATGGGTGCCCTAGTTATCAAATGAATCGACCTTGTGAGGTGAGAGTAGTGAGAGAAAATGGGGGAAAAGGGGCCCTTGAGTTGGGTCTCTATGGAGATGGGTGAATGATGAGTTGGAATGCATCTGGTCTGCTAATATTGGGGGATATGAGAGACAAATGAAAATACAAACACACATTCAACATTAGCAACCATGAAACACATAAATATCCAATAGTCTATGGGTATGAGATAGTAAGATGATACGAAGAAGTATGAGGTTCATTCTCTAATATGAAAACTATTAAAAATTTTGTCCCATGGTAATAAACAACATTGTTGTTAGTTTGAAAGGGGAGCTGAAAACCAATACAACCCATGGGGGCATAATACTATTGGTTAGCAAAAATCGAATGCATGTGGAAATGGGTGAAGTTGTATAACTAGGAAAGGAAATCCTAGAGGAATATGTGGGGGTGATAACACTAGTAAATGAAATGGACTCAAAGGGAGTGATTAACATGCTAGTTTGAAGAATCATATGCCTAAAGGGACACGATAAATGGACCTATCATGTTTATGCAAGAGAAAAAAATATTCTCTTGAGAGGTACTTGCACACATGAAATTGAATACCCAAAGTGAAAGTACTTGATAACAAGGAATTTGATAAGGAAACCATAATTAAATAAAAGAGTGATAGTGATATATAATACCTGTTAAGTGGATCGCGATACGAGGGGTCTTGATGAAACTTTTTGGGAAACTAAATAGATCATACCATTGTGAAGGGGGTAAGATGGTGATCCCAACGACCCAAATTTTTTTGAAAATGAAGCTTCTGAGATCCCATATGGACTTGAGGAACATGGTGACAGGGCCATATAGAAAAGGAGTGGGGCCCACCATGTGTCACCATTCCCAATGGAAGGTGGATCCAATATTTTTGAGACTAAAATGCATGATGTGGTATGCAAAAGTACCCCATGGTGTAGTGAAAGTAGTTTTGTATTGGTTTGCGTGACATATCTGAATTTGATTATACCCTGAGAATCCATCCATGAAGGAAAGGAGTTCATTCCTTGCACATGCGTCAATCACTTGATCGATGAAAGGAGTTGGGAAGTTTTTTTGGGGGCCATCTTGGTTCAAGTCCCTCAAATCCATGCAAACATGAATGGAGAGACCCATGAAATGTATGCAATGGGGTAGATGAAACCAACATTGTGAAACTTATCAATTCATGATTTGATGGTCATTTCTTTGGACATGTGAAAAAGCCGTTTCTTTTGATGAACGAGTGCAACATCATGCCATGTGTTGATACGATGTTCAACCATGGTAGGGTTGAAATTAGGAATTTCGGTGTATGTATTGAAACTCCTGAAAGAGAGCCTTATATGCAAGGAATTCCTCCGGGGGGAATGCAGTTCCAATGAGAATGTATTTAGTGATGTTTGGTTTGATGGAAATTTCCACTTTGACAATCAGGGAAATGTTGGCCATGTTACCTTCTTCAAAATCATTAGGGGAAAGGATTGGGTTTTTGAACCAGTATATGTGTTTAGGAGGAATGAAGTATTTGGTTTCAAATGCACATATATCAGATGTTGTGGTAGGTTGAAAACCATCATGAGGGAGAAATAATGATTGGTGGTGCATTGCATCCTAGGGGTAGTCAGGTGCCATCATCACCTCTATAATTTCTTCATTGGAATGGAAAATGTGTGAAGGTGGAGGGATCTCTAAGAGCCATGAATGATATGGATCAAAATTTTGGTGCCAGACACATTACATGAAAGTGACAGAACATTAGGTGCCAAGAGAATTGATTGATTTTCAGATGGCAAAAACATAGTGGTTTTGTGGCCCTACAATGTTTGTAAACATGTTTGAGGATGGGAAAAATGCATTAATACTGATATGTGTTGATTGTTTGATTGAAGGCATTGAACCTATGGTTAGACAAAACATAGAAAATGTGCACACACTCATGTGTGTCACGAGCTCGAGGAGGAGGGAGGATTCCTTGCCGCAGACTAACCAAGGAATTGGGTGGGGTGGAAGGGGATATATCCTATTGTCGTTTTACTAGAGATGCCATAGGGGAAGAAGGGGGTGGTTCCTACACCTTGGGAGGAGAGTTAGGGGAGCCCTAGGGGTGTCTACAATGTTAAGGTATCCTATTATGTGGAAGGATTTCTGAATATGTTGAATGGTATTCATGTGACAAGTTCGGTATTGAAAAACCAGTGGACACATATGGGTAAAATGATTCAGTTTCCCTCACAATGCACATGGAAAACTATTTCATGCATTCACTGAGGTGGAAATATAGTAAATATTTGAGAAACTAGACTTAGTTACTAATGTTGATTGTGAGGCAAATTGGTTGGGTATTGGAAGAGTCGTTTGACAGACTACAACCAGTGTGTCTTGAAAGTGTGGGAGGTTAGGGAAATGATGGGTGTAGTGGCCATATGAAAAACATATAAAGAAAGGATTATTTGTATGTAATTTTTTATTGTGCATGGCTATGAACTCCTTTGTAGATTCTAGAGATGTCCCTATAGAAGGGGTAGGCAACAGTGGTGCTCCCCTTGGCAGATGGATGGGATTCCTTAATTATAGAAGAGTGAGACACAAGTTCATCGGGTGACCTGGTGCTTCGCAGAGTGTGTAGGGGAGAGAGTATTCAAGGTGTGGTATGATTATTTACCCTAAGGTGTGGTATGATTCTTTCCCCTAACTTAGTAACCAGTTTGTGGCGATAATGGGTTGATTGAGGTTTGCACTGGTTGTGTAATTGTTTAAGGTAGAAGTGTAGGTATTGGTACCATAGATGGGGGGTCAAGATACCATACATGTATTGCTAAAACCACATTTGTAAGCATAAGTGTATATGTTACCTGGTAATCCATAACACCCAGTGGTGGGTAGAATAATTTGATCTGGGTGAAAGGGTGGGGAATGACCTGCAAAAATGTTGGTTTGTCGTTCCTGGAAAGTGTCTCAGGGGCAAATGAGGAAGAATCTAGTTATGAAATGACATAAGTGATGGTGCACAATTTGGTATAATATGGGGGTGTAACAAATGGTGGTTCACCATGGTATGTGCCAAGGAGCGAAGAGTCTTTGAAGATAGTCTTTGAAGATCCCTAGACCCATTTCCATGAAGGATGGAAACTTAGGCTATTCTCTAATGATGGGAAGGATGTCATCCAAGTTCATGATTGGACACGATTCATAGTGTGTCAATTGGTTGAACATAATGACTTTCTCACTGTGAGGAAAGATCATGATGTGAAACAGAGACAAAGTGACTGCCTTCATCACATACATGTAGCTACACCCAAGGAGAATGTTGTAGTTCAAGGGGGAGTTAAGGACCTTGATATCAATCAAGACCATTTTTACCACTAGATCTACAAGGACATTTTGAAATATGCCATTTGGATGAGATGGTTAGCTATTGTAGGCCTAGCGGGTGATAGCAGAAGGGGTCAACTCTAAGGAGCCTAAATTCTTGTAGATGCTTTTGGACATAATGCATGTAGATGCTCCATCATCTATAATGCATCTATGAATAATGATATTTCAGAATATGACCCAGATTTGGAAATCTACCAAGGAGGGGAGTCGAGGTTTTTAGTTGTTCAAATCAAATGTAATGAGGTGTGATTCAGAAGGGTCTATTTCCTCTAATGATGAAAGTAAATATTTCCTTTGAGAATGATAGGTTTGTAAAACTTCAAGTTTAGACATGGCTATAGGGGATTGAACCAAATCATTAAAAATGTTATAGCTTTGAGCTTCCCTTGCATGAGGGTTGTGAGAAGTACAGCATAGAGGTGCCTTTGGTACTCATAGAGTATGGTCACCACTAAGATGTGTGATAATCAAGGGTGCACTAGCCGAGGATTGGGTGGCATCCAATGTGGTTGGAGGTAATTCAGAAGGAATACCATATTGATGGTTTCTAGTTTGTATATGGATACTTGTATAATTCATAAGAATGCTATCAAAAGATGAATTTACAGGATGAGCTTGACCCAAGGTTGGGTATTATCCGATTGGCTAAGTAGAGGACCCAACAAATACTTGTTGGATGAAGGGGTTGTGTAACATGATTGGTTACAAAGGTTGAGGAAAATTCTATAGGGTAGGAGGAGTGTCCTAAGGGGCAGGGGATCCTTAGGTATCCATAAACTCCTTCACACATTTAAAGTTTGTAATTTGGGGGAAACAATGAGTATAATGTCTGTACTCACCACTTAATGTGAAAGGGAAGTTTGTTCAAAGGATGTTGTTATTTCCTTGTCTTTTCTAGTTATTGTTTTTATTACTAGTGTTCTAGTTCTGATTACCATTATTAGAATTACCCCTAATTTGGGTATTTTGGTACTGGATATTGGCCCTCTGTCCTTGGTTTTCATTTGGTTTATTATTTCCCTTGTTCTTAGGATTATTTTTCTAGGTGGTAGGGTTGATCATGTTCAAATGTTTGAAACTATTGTACTAGTGAAGGTTGGGAAAATTTTACACCATCGTACTGTTGGGCCTATGGTGGTGTAGGACTAGGTAGTGGAGGAACAAGGAATGGATAATGTGGTTTGTTTTTTTGTGGAGAACCATACTAGTTGTATGAAGTCAATGTCCCTCTACTACAATTTGGATTTCATGAAGGCCCATGCGTATGCAAGGGAATCAACATGCCTAGAGGGGGTAAGGTATTTGCAGGACATGGTGGGTTGTGCCCCCCAGCTACTAAAGGAGGGGGGTTGGTTAATGGGTTGTCGGATGCATACAATATGATAATATTAGGATGATAGTAGGGAATCCTCTATAAGGGTTACCATAGTGTCTGGTACTGTAGGGGGGTGAAGGACCACCATATGGGTTGAAATGGGTCATAGAACCAATCAATCTGTCAACAAAATGAGATTTCCTAATATTTTCCTGAGGGAATCGTTGAGGCCAAGGGGAGTTAGAGGGTATAATGTATAGGTATCTAGGCTGAGTGTAAATCAAGTCAAAGTGTTGGGCTTTGGTTATGGCCTATTTTTCATTCCGTCGCATGGTGGTAGTGACATATTTTGCAATGAGAGGCAAAATATATTTGAGGAACTATTATAGGAGGAGTTCAATCATAACCTCAATATTACACAAGATTATCTATCGATGCCACTCATGGATATGATTTTCAATATGTGTGGAAGTGTTTTGATGAAAATATGTGAAAATTTCAAGACCAGTGTCACAGTGAACTAGTAGTTGAAAGAACAATATTTGTTTTTTCCAATGACGCAAATGATGCATGGGAATCTAATTTCTCATCTATGTACCATTTCGTGGAGGGACCGATTATTTTGAAAAGTCTCAATCAGATGGATTCATCAATGATTCTATTGGATGAGCACCAAATATGAAAGGTCATGACATGATTTTCCAAATCCTCATCTGAATTCCCTTCAAATTTGGGGATATATGAGGGGATCTTGGTCGACATGGGTGGATAATATGGATAATGTAAGATGGGGTCATTGGTTAGCTTTTTCAAATCGAGAAGATTCAAAAAATCCATGTATTCTATATTGGATGTACTTTCTATACTTCTTGAGATTCGAGGGTCGGTTCTTAATGGGGAAGGACCACTAGATGGGTTGTTTTGAGCAGTTGCACCTAGGAAAGTTGAGTCAAGCAAGGCTGAACCGAGAAATGTTGTGATTATAGGTGACTATGAGTGGGCAATCAAAAATGACGAAGCAATAAGGCCAAGAATACATCCCAACATTGGTGGGAGGCCCCGTAGGCGTTTAGAATACCGTGGTGATAATGTGTCCCCTATGATTATAGATTAACAGTGTGTGTATGAATTGCAAGTGAAATAATTATAACTTGTTCTTTTGGAATGAAATGGTCTAATCAAATAAAAGAACAAAGATGAGTTTATTAAGTGATGATGGACACAATGACATAAATATAACAACTTAAATAGAGTGTTTTGATAGAATGAGATTTTTTCATGCGAGGGAGTGAAAAAATAAAAGCTTGTCTCATAAAATACCTAGCATCCTTCCTCTCAAAATGTCATTGGGCCTTCCAATAGATTCAACAATGGGGAATGAATAAATCGAAAGAATACTAGTGAAGGTAAGAAATTATTAGTTATCTTGAGGGGTACTGGGAGCATGTCCCAAAGGAATTGACGTCATTTCCCAATATCCATTCAACATTTGATCCAGGTGCAATTGCATCCAAAAAATTCCACCTCTGTAGAATTCCTAGGCTTTGGCTACTAGGTTACCACCTTCAAGTGTAGGAAGGGGACTCTTCGCCTAAAAAAAAAATCATAGGCTAGAGCTTGGTAAGAGCTAGGTGGATAAAGTAGAATCGCAAGAACAACCAAGCTTAATCCTTTTCCCTTTCATGGGTATGTCCTTGCCTTGGTGTATCACACTTAAGGTGACTGATTTTGAAGCATCATTAACAATACATTTCTAAGTTTCAAATGAAAAGTGATGATAAGGGGTTGTTTGGATGCCTACCCCTGAAATCCTAACCTGTACTAAAATATTGTTTTGTGAAATCGCATTAGAAGATTTTAGTGGGTTATTTAGAGATGTCTTTTTAATAGTTTGGGATTGGGGTCATGAAAAAATACATTTAATTTAAGGGTGTGAAGAAGGATACTTTAGAACTCGTTAATTTTTCTAATTCCCCTAGATTTCTTTTGGGGGTGAGGAGAAGATCACAATCAAAGAAGGTGGACTTCATATTCCTTAGTGTGTGTATGTGAAAATGTGTGCAAATGTTAGGGAAAAAATATGTATGAGAAAAACTAGATCATGTGGTGTTACGAGGAAAATCTCTCTATGGAATGGGGTAAACCACAACAGACGAAATGACACGCAGAAATAAACTCTAATACCAAATATGCTATATAAATGAAATGCTAACAAGACAAGACCAAGAGCCTACCTTGTCTGGACGTTTGATGAAGACCACCATTGAGCACACAACTCAAAGCTTTATTCCTGAAACTTGTCCTCAACAACAAATATACGCAAGAATATGGTGATGATATATAATGTTAGCATATATATTAGCATAATCCATTAAAATTCATAAAAAATATGCCTATGGAATAATAATTCAAATATTTGCAAGATATCAAATAGATGAGAAAAGAGTATTTCTATTAAAATAATCAGCAAAAGTATATGTGTGACAAACTTCTGTACCAACACATATCAGAACCGAGAAACTAAATCCCTCTAGCTGGGCCTCCACCACTTCAATCCTCAACCAAAGGCAAGCTCATATAAAGGAGGCAATGAGGTTCTCCATCACAAAGAAGGAAGAGCTTGGGGGCTAAACAAGGAGTTCCGACTTTCAAGGATAAAGAGATGCAGATTCAATATGAAGTGAAATTTCTCCAGAGTGTTTTTTTCCTCAAAGTTGAAATCTCTCCTTCAAGGATTGGATATGGATCAATTTATAGCCCTCAAATGGAAATGAAGGGCTGAGTCAGAGTGTTTCCAGTACATGGAAGGTCAAGGATTATGGATCTCGTGACATGGCATGAAAAACCCACATATTTTTTAATTTTGAGAACCAAGCCTGATGTACACGGGCTGTAGTGGAGCAACCTGCATATACGTTTGTTGTATAAATGATAGGGCACATATATTTGGAAAAATGTGCTTTTTTATCTTTGGAAGGTACAAAAGGGGACTTTTAGTTTGCATAGGGAAATGGAAAGTCCATTCAAGCAAGTTGCATGGGGTGAGGAAAATGTTTTTGTAACAGATGGCCCCTAATGTGTGAGGTCAGAGAAGTATCCGTGATGGCTGAAATACATTATAATTCCCATAAGTGGAGTAATGGAGACTCAGCCAGAAGTGCTAGTTACTCATAAGAATATTACAATCCATAATGACTTTGTACACATGGCTGCCAATATGAATTACACTGCAGATCCATGTGTAAATATATCAAATAAATGTTCATGTCCATGAATAGGCAATACAAAGCAGACATATGCCATAGGATGTCATAGTCACGAACAAGGCCCAGTGGAATCTAGTCTCAAAATCAATATGAACATATTCATATACAATGAAGTACAATATGATCTCCCATGATCACTGAAGTCATATAGGTACTAGTCCAATGAAAGACACCAACAGATTAGGAAAGTTGATATTGTAAGTTTGAGGTATTATACACTATCCATTGAAGGTGCAAGTCTACATAATGTGAATAGAGGAGTTGATTTCAAACACAATGAGACTTCATTTGATTACCGGTCATTAAGGTATACTGTTAAAAAATGCGAGACAACCTACCGATAATGAAAGTAGGTATCAAGGCACCAAGTACATTATTACAATTGTGAATAAGGGTGTTTAGGTCAAACACTTGAAGAATCCATCGATCAGGAGACATTGATGTATTCCCAACTGTCGATGGAGGGAGAACCTGGCATTGATGACTACAAGCCTCTAGGTACTCATAGGACTCTAGGCCTCATTTCCAGAATATATGAGCTGAAGTCGATGGAAAGAGACACACTGAAAGGAGATCATTAGAGCATCTATGATCAGTCAACATGAGGTACAAAGCAATATATTGATGATTAGGAGGAGCTCAAGCAAATAGGATGTTCACGAACCAACGAACCTGTGCGTCTCCCGCATGCACCAGATGCAAGTAGTGCATGAAAGAGACCCTCTGAATAAAAACCAATGAAGAATATTGTCAAAAAAGGTGAGGAAACCACCAATAAGGATAATGGAATCCAATACATTGCACAAATCCAAATGTGTGAGTAGATTTCTTGTCATCGAACACAAGGGAAAACCCCTAGTCAGCGATCAATGAGGAGGTGTCAGCTGTTGGGTTTAAGGTTACCTACCCATAATAAAAGTAGGACCAGGGTGCATTGTAGGACTACAACTTCATGTGACTCTGAGACATACTGAGGGTATGGTCAATATGGAAAGTCAAGATTTCTGAGAAATGGTCGACACATGCTTATAGACATCCTTTGAATGAGATCATAAAACATATGTATAAATCAGGAAACATGGACTTGATGATAAAACTTCGTGATGCAGGAGGTATCAACGAAATCTCCATAGGAACTAGAAGAATAACCAGTCGGAGGAGTAAACTCTAAGTAACGAGCTCAACTTCCTAAGGTCATGCTAAACCAAAACTTTGGATGAGAAAGGACTCAAAATTTTGTGCTTTGTTCAAAGGCGACATGACTGCTGCCTATATGAGATAATCTTCTTTTCCCAGCCCTCTTTTTTCTTTTTGCATATGAAAAGAAATTCTATGATACATGAGAGGAAACGAGTGTTGTGAGTAAGAAACTAGCTTCAAACAGTGGAACATACCTATGTTGAATGCAAGGAAGTGCATGCAGGGCATGGACACTCGGGGGGATGTTTCCTCTTAGGGTACACGATGTCATGCTACAAAGGATATAAAAAGGATATGCTTGGCCAGTGATGCAAATTTCTGAGGTAAGAGGCTTATAATGAGAAATCGAGAACCAATAGTAGGCTCAATACTGCAAGTGGGATGATGGAATGCGATTACATCTTAACTCCAAAGAATGCCCTTTTCCATAGATTTAGTCCCCTAGGACCGAAAAAGTATAAAATAATACCCAGGAGAACTCTTCTAGCCAATATTGACTAGAGTATTCCTTTTTCATAAGTATTCTACTTGGTCCAAAAAAGGGTTAAACTTACACCAAATAGATGTCCTTTCAAATCCATTTAATGAGTGTGAAAGAGACAAGTTCACTCAACAATATTTTCATTTTTTAGAGAGTCAGAAAATAGCTTAACGAAGACTCTAGGATGTTGTTCTAATCAAAATATCATGGGGGAGGCCAAGGCTCCCATGCAGGAATTCTATTGCAAGACAACAACTCACTAGTAGATGAAACAATCTTGGGAGAACCCAAATATTTCAAGCCGAGGAGGATAAAATACTTGCAGAGGATCCTTCATTTAAAATACAATGACAAACACCCATTATCTGGAATGGTGTAGAAGAAGGAATTCAAGGCTCTACAATGTCATTCCAATCAAAGGAAACCATCCTAGGACTTGGATGGAGCGTACTCAGAGAGAGTAGGATAATCCCTTGTTCAGAAGGTACAAAACTAGAAATGCTAAGGACATGGTCGAAATATGCATCATCCTCCAAAAGAAGAGTGCGATTGACAAAAGATTGCATCGATAATGTCACTTAGAATTTTCACTCTCCAAGAGAAGAGTGGGATTGATTGAATGTTGCAACGACACGACCATTTATTCAACCATTGGTTGAATAGGATATGAGACAACATGGTCAAGAGAAGTATCAATCTCCAAAACAAGGCTGGTGTCAGTTGGATATTGCATCGGTGCGTCCATTCTATCAACCAAAGAAGGATTAGATGGTTGGGAAACCAAAGATGACTAAGAACCCGAAGGGCCATTAGACAAGGAGCACACTTCTTGTACCACGACAATAGCAGGTCAAAAACAAGTTAGGTTATCTCCTTTGCAAAGTCTACAAGGGAACTTGGGATTACATCATATACGTCTAGGCTTCCTAATCGTATTAATGCCCCCAACATGACTTGCAGTGGCTGGTGACATGCTCCCAGTATGACTTGCAGAGGCTAGTAGTTGATATTCAACATGACTTGCAGAGGTTGTTGACCTATCCCCAACATGACTAGCAGAGGTTGGCGATGAATCCCCAACATGACTAACATAGGTTGGTGATGTTTGGGCAATGTGACTAGCAGTGAATATAGTTGTGCCTCCAAAATGACATGCAACAATTGTTTTCTAGTCTTCAACATGACTTGCAGAGGTTCTTGACCTATCTCCAACATGAATAGCAGAGGTTGGTGATATAATGTCAATATGAATTGTAGTGACTAGACTTGTGCTTCCAACATGAAATGCAGTGACTGGTTGCAAGATTAGAAACCAAGGTCCTAGGAAAGATTGGTTTTGAGAGATTGCAGTCTAGGAAGGGTTCTGGTATATGCCATGGCCCTATATGATAGGATAGTATCCTCCTCCAAACTGATTCATAAAGGATTGTAAAGGAATCGTCACTGAGGAAGCTGCTTGTGAAGAGAAAGCGACATGACAAGGGTGACTTAGGTTAGGATATATGCTACCCTCAGATGAAGGAAATCCATGAAGGGGGTTTCCCATACTATAAAACTAACTCCCCTAGATGAAACACCAGAGGACAGAAGGAGGTCCGCCATGAGAAAAACATTCGTAGGAACTGAAATAGAGGAAGAAGGATAGATGGATGAGATGTAATAAGTAGAAGGACCACCCATTTGAGCACTCGATCCTAGAAAAGGGAATCTAGGATTGGGTCCATAGGAAGGAGGATTGTAACCTCCTACCGTAAGAGTTGGTTGAGGGAAATGACTCCCACCGAACGAAAAGGGAGAATAAGGAGGCATCATGCCCCCATACCCAAAACTTGGATTCACATAAGAAGACGAGACAAAGGATGGCAAGTGCGATGACACGTTTGGCATATCAAAAGAAAAGAGATTAGAGGCCCAAGGTATTGGATGAGTATCATGATTCGACGTACCACTCGGAAATACAAAAGGATTCGTCCCTATGGAATGAGAAAAGAACATTGGCTGGGTAGTGCTAACTAAGGGAGTCATGGGGGCTCCACTAACCATAGCAATGAAAACTCATGATGCAATACAAAATCCTAAGGCCAACTAATAATCAGAGAGAACACCAAAGTAAATAAAAAATGCCAATGCACATAAACATGATATAGTCACTGAAAAGGGGCTTCCCTCACTAGATTAGGTATGTCTCACCTAAGAGGGGCATGAGACTCCCTTCAAAAGATTGGAGGTATCATAATCAATTATAAGGGCCCTCATGGGATTAACAACGCAATCAGTCAGATCTCCCTGTAGAGGTAATCCTCCATAAAGGCTGTGTGTTTTCTGAACCTTATCTGACTTAGGGTACCTACGAAATAACCCCTGCAAGTAACCAATGTGGCTACCTATGTCAAGCAACTAGGTTCACCACAGTATAACCAATGCATAGGCGAATAGTCATAAGTCAGGTCCACCGTATGCGCAGGGTAACAAAGCCCAAAATATCGAAAACATCGCCTCTCACAAAGGTAAAGGTACTAGAAAGACCCCCAAATAAAAATAGAACCCTAGAAATATCTATGACACTAAGAAGGTATTAGAGGGCTATCTCTGCAACCAACTTCACGTGACCTCATGCATAACTCCAGTGTGAGCGAAACGCCCCGACGTCACTAATTACACAATGGGTTTCACCACTCCTTGGTCAAACACATATGTTTAGTTTAATATCCTTGGATAAGTTTACTCACAAAATCCTATTCCAAGGCCCTATGTCCTATACTTGTTTGTGTACCCTGAAAAACAAAATCGTTTCTAATCAATTTTAGTTAATCAACGTTACTTTTAATGGCTTCTTCTTACTCAAGAGGTGTGGTCATGAAACTGATGGTATTATGACTCATCATATGAAATAAATGAATATAAAAACACTACTAAGTACTAATATTGAATTATGAAGAGATGGTATGCTTCTAAATGCATCTTTCAATGCAATCTCTACAATTTCAATGAAATGCAATCTCTCCACATGTGTCAAAATCAATGCAAAGTAATCAAAAGAGAAAATGACATAATGCAAAATGAGGAAATGTTTTTGTGTTTTCGATATAAGGAAAAGAAAATGCAAGGACTTAATAACAACTTCACATATAGACACTACTGCAAGAACTATACAAAAAGATACCAAGAAGCAAACATTCATACCAATGTGCAAGGAAAACCAATGAAAAAAAATGATAAGAAAGAGTACCATCCAAACATTCAACAATAAGAAGGTTTCCTATCATTCTGTAATCACTTATAAGTCAGGACGGAGACCTAAGAAGACTCAACAACCAACCAAACACCAAAATCAACCAACAATACTACAGAGCTGATGTACATGACTATTTGAGAAAAAGTCATGTATGTACGCACCCTACATAAGGAAAACTCGCGTATGTATGTGTCTGTCAACGGAAAAACCGCATATATATAGTAAATCACTACCAAGGAAAGGGTTAATCCAAGAAACTCATATGAAAAATAAAAATAGGATGTCAAACAATCAAGTGACAAGGAAACGCAGGCTAATAGAGAGAAAATCAAGGAGAACACACTCCAACCCCCCCAAAAAATAAGATCAATCCCCAGTATGGTCACCAATTCTGTTATGAGGAAAATCTCTCTATGGCATGGGGTAAACCACAAAAGACGGAATGACACGCATAAATAAACTCTAATCCAAAATATTCTATATAAATGAAATGCGAACAAGACAAGGCCAAGAGCCTACCTCGTCTGAATGTTTGATGGAGACCACCATTGAGCACACAACTCAAATCTTTCTACCTACAAATTGTCCTCAACAACCAATATACGCAAGCATATGGTGACGATATACAGTGTTATCATATAGATTAGCATAATACATTAACATTCATGACAAATATTCCCATGGAATAATAATATAAATATTTGCAATATATCAATTGGACGAGAAAATAGTATTTCTATTAAAATAATCAACAAAACTATATGTGTGACAAACTTCTGCACCAACACATATCAGAACCGAGAAACTAAGTCCCTCCAGCTGGGCCTCCACCACTTCAATCCTCCACCAAAGACAAACTCATATAAAAGAGACAATGAGTTTCTCCATCATAAAGAAGGAAGAGCTTGGGGGATGAACAATGAGTTCATACTTTCAAGGATAAATGGATGCAGACTCAATATGAAGTGAAATTTGTCTAGCGGGTCTTTTCTCTCAAAGTTGAGTTCTCTCCTTCAAGGCTTGGATATGGCTCAATTTATATCCTTCAAATGGAACTGAAGGGCCGAGTCAGAGAGTTTCTATTATATGGAAGTTCAAGGATCATGGATCCCGTGACATGTCATGGAAACCCGACATAATTTTTAATTTTGAGTACCAAACCCGATGTACGCAAGTTGTAGTGGAGCAACCTGCGTATACTCTTTATGTTTAACTGATAGGGAATGTATATGTGGAAACATGTGTTTTTTTGTCTCTGGAAGGTACAAAAGGGGAATTCAAGTCTACATAGGGAAATGGAAAGGCCATCCAGGCAAGTTGCATGGTGTGAGGCAAAATTTTTTGTAACATGTGGACATTGTGGGGTCCGTTACTTTCTACTAATTCAACTCTAAAATGTGATTTTTGGAACCATGTGAAATTTTAAAACTAGTCCTAGATTGTTTAAGAAATGGACATTATGGGGTCCTTTCAATACTTTAAATTCCCTAGTATGTTGTATTGCAACTACTTTGGTAAAATGAAACTATCCTAGGGTGCAAGATATATGGACAATGGTGGTCCTTTCAATCCTTTAAGCTCCCTAGTTTTTTAAATTACAAATAAACCAAGATTTGCACATGTGGGTGCGTTACTCCAAATGATTTAATTCCTATGTGTGTTTTAAGTGTAAATATATATGAAGATATCTTCAAAATTTCTATTCTACCAAGATCAGCCTAAGGTGCGAGGTAGAGAGCATACTAAATTGCCGAGATTCACTCCTAGTTTTAATCAATCCAATTGATAAAATGAGAAAATATCTAATTAATTGTTCATGTGCCTTTTAATAATCCATCCATGTGGAAAGGGAAATAAACATGGTTCTTTTTAACCTATGTACCAAGCTAAGTTGACTATATACTTATGTAAGAATGAATCAAAAACCTAAGTTTTGAGTGTTACAAAGTGCATAAAAAATAAATCTTATCCTCTGTCTGCAAACTAAAATGAAAATCAACCAAAATCTTGTGAGAAAAGGGATTTGCACAGGTTTATTTGGTGACATAAGTGTAGATCTAGCAGAATGAGAATGTCATAGTTGCGATATTTGGGTGGCTCTGCACGTTTGTTCTTTCAAAATTGATGCAAATTCCTATACCACAAAAAGAGGAATTCTGCTCTGGAGGGGGCCTAAAAATTTGGTTTAAGGCCATGTATAGTACTGTTTGGTAGCATGAAAAATAAATTAAATGAGTGAAATAGCTATAATAGCCTAGGAAAAGTGAATTATGATTTAGAAACTTAGTAGAGTCGCCAATTTGTTTGGTTTTTTCTAGCACTTGGGTGAGAAAAAACAACCTTTGTGTAGCTCGGTTGAAAACTATACAACAAGTGAGTCATTATAATTAATCCATAAACATGAATACCATTGCAAACACATAATGAAAGGAAAATAAATAGATAAAAAGCATGGAAATTATACCAACAATAAAATGGAAGCAATGATGATCATATAACAATGAAAAAACTTTGTTGTTACACCATAGAGGATGAGTGGGTGCAATTGGACTCTCCCTTCCTCCTTGGGAGGGTTATTTTTTGTTCCTTGGGGATTCTCTTCTCTCTCTCTTAGAAAATAAGTGTGTAAGAAATATTCATGGGAAGAGGTCAATACACTAGCTATTGGCCATGGATGTACAAAAATGATGGCTTGAGAATGTGGTTCTCCAGGATAATTCAAACAACATAACCTTGCATAAAATTCATTTGTTTGAATGTTACTCCATCGATTCTATTTATATCCAATCTTCAAGCTCCATTAAAGTTAGCTCCAAGTGTGAATGTTGCAACTTGGGATGTGGTTCCCCATGCCTTGAAGAGACACATAACCACTAAAGTACTAGCCTTCAATGGGTATGGAGCTCGTTGATGATTGATACCTCATTCTTGGAGTACACTTGATGGGTTCTTTGGCATTAATTGCACCGAATGTGGTTGATATTTCACTTTGGGTTGATTTTCTTATTGAAATCCACTTACTCCAGCACTTAGGTATATTGTTATCTAGTGATTTCCTTACTACAAATTAGATTAACAACTCACAAAACAAAAATACACTACTGAAGTATTCAACTCAATCAATCTAGTGGAAATAATAATTAGAAACCAAATCATTCACGCATAAACACCAATATTTTTGGGTAGATACCCTTGGAAATAACTCAGAGGGAAAACCAATGCTTAAAATGATTTTATTATGTTAAAATCACGGCTCCTGTAACAAGGATAATGGGCCACTAAGAGAAATACAATTGCAGACAAACCTAGCAAAGTTTGATCTACTGTATGACCCATATATGCACACTTTTTGAGATGTACACACCTATCCTTGAGTGCACTCACGTATATGCATATGTATCCATTGGCGCTCGTGTACACATACATAAATTTAGTACAAAAAATATGTACGACACGACTCTTCCATGTGGATTCATTCAAATGAAACCCACTTGTGGCAACCTCTATTATATCTTCTCAATGATATGATCTTTAGATGGAATCCCTTCTCCACTTATTTGAGATCTCCTTCGATCATATTCCTTCTTGATCCAAGCCTCTATGTGTTGAATCTCTCAACATAACTATCAAGTTTCAAGTTTCTTCTTCCTTCACCCTAGCCTTGATTTTATAATATTGAGTTATAATCTAACTCCAATATCCAAAGTTATTAACGGTTCAAATTACTTCTCACGTCACTTGAGATTAATGGCTAAGATTACATGCTAATTAATTTTAACATTTTCCTTAAATAACTCAATTAATTAAATGATTAATTAATAAAATAATTTTTCTTTAATATTTCCTTTAATTAAAGTAAATTCAAGATTATAAGGCTTTGGATGACTTCCGTATGGTAGACACCAATCATATGCGGAAATACCCATCTGATGCTACATGCATCAACACTACCTATTAGAGAGGAAGGAATTTCTTGGAGAGCCACCTGGAATTGGTTCTCCCTCCGACCATGGAATAATGTTGCACACATCATCCTGCTCATTGACATCCATCCAACCCTGCTGGTTAGCTGATCCTTGAATACTGCAAGTCATAGAATCAATGACACTACATATCAATGCCACAAAGTTTAAAAATTCATCGAAGGCACACTGTCCCTTAATGTACTCCTAGGAGCCTCTTGCTCTTGCGCATTCGTTAATGTCATCTTGTACCAACTTGGTCTCTTGATAGAAATAGAAGGGGATAACTCCATTTTCCCACATGAATGTTGACTTCCCACACTGGAAGTCTGTGAACTCTGCTCATCCTTCAATTTTTCACCCTTTGGAGACTCCTTCTCCTCATCCTTTGTTACTGACATCGATCCATGATCCAAGGTCTCCTCAGATCCTCTTACAAGATGGCCCAATAACCTATATATCCTACCCTCTCTGACACCAAACCTGACTACTGTGTCAGGTCTAGATTCCTCTAAACATGTGAGTACATTCCCTCTTTGAAAATTCATGGAAAAAACCCATGTCCTCCAAAATTGAAACTAAGAGCAATTTATTCTTCTGTTTTGGTACATACAACAGATATTCCACCTCCAGAAAACTTCCTGACTCCAGCTGGAACCTCACTGTTATAACCCTAAATTTCACCACATATGCTTACCTGGCATCAGGCCAACTCATATCCCTTCTTTGCCAAAACTCTGCTTAACAAACTCTTTGAAAATTCTCTTGTGTAAAGGCCCACGCGCCCTAACCCATTACTTCATGTGTGTACATGCTGGCTGAATCAAAACAGCCTGCATGTACCTACTAAAGCACGAAAAAAGGAAAGTTGCCGACGGAACTAAAATCTATGGGTGAGTTAACTGAAACTCCCGACCATGCATGGCCGAGGGTTCGTCCAAAACCCTAGCTCCTTCTAGCCTATTAAAGAAGGGGTAGGGGTACCATTTGGAAGAGGAAAAAATATAGCGAAGAAACTATGCCCATTTACGTATTCCATTGTCCCAACCCTTT
>SNQJ01S0015877.1:0-28696 GCA_010110895.2 Picea sitchensis | reverse complement strand
CATTGTCCCAACCCTTTAGCCTTTCCTCATGCCAAAGGATATTTAACGCAAAGCAGTTGAAGGACAGAAGAAGAGGAGCCCAGGATCATGTTCAAGGAGCGGTGGCCGGTCTCATATTTTGTAAGTTGATTCACTTTAAGTAATAAAAATAATGTTTTTCCTGTCCCAATTTATAAATTGTCTCTGGTTTGATAAGTTTATATTCGATTTCTAACCGTTGAGTATAATAGTAGCATGCATGCATAGTTGTTGTTTTTCTTGAGTGCAGGTCATCTTTGGAAGGAGCATTGCGAACAAGTAGTCAAGCACAACGGAGGATCGACACCAAACGCCGATAATAAGCTAGGTGGTCCTTTTCCATGCATTTACTGAGAAAAAGGGGTTTAAATCTTGGGATGTAGGTAAAAAAGTAGTTTCTATTCGGTCAAATCTGCATGCAAAGTATCACCCTAATTTGCTAGTCCGTAGGGTGTTTTTACCAACAACAGATTTGGCGACTCCACTGGGGAAATACTCTTTAGGGTTCCTGGATTTATTTAAGTTTTTGGGTAGTTTAAAGACTAGGTTTTCTGTTTTTCTTTGCTTGTCTTTTCTTTTTCTATAAAAGTCTGAGCTAGTAGGGAATCTGGTTCTCCATACCATCTTTTCCTGACTTTTGCTTGACTGTATTTTTTGGGACACACAAAGGTACACGCGGCTTGTAGAAGGCCTGAACGCATGTACCTGCGCCCTATCCTTTTATAGCCCGCGTGTGAACGCTAGCTGTAGATATAGCAGTAGCGTGTAGGAGTTCAGAGAACCTTAGAGGTAGTCCTCCTCTTCCCTGTCAGAATCACACATTCTCATGGGGTTTTTTGGAATTATGTCTGAGTCTTGTTTGCTTCCAGTCCTATCTTAGATTGTTTTTTCTTTGCCTTATTATTTTTCCTTGCGTTATTTGTTTTTCTGTTAGAAAGAATATCCAAGCCTTCAAGGGATCCTGGTTATCAATACCAGAGGCCTCTTCCTTGTCTGGACTGTCTGTTTTCATATATTTCCTTAGAATTTAGATATACACGCGGCCTGTACAAGGTCATCCCGCGTGTACACGCCCTCTGTCTCTGTTCAGCACGCGTGTTGTTTGAGTGACAGTCGCGTGCTTGTACATGCTAATTTTTTTTCATGGTGGGGCAGTCATCCCCTCCTTTGATAAGAAGTATTCCTCTCAGGTATTTGAATCTATGTTTGAATAGTCAATAGCTTAGGCTTCATCTTACCCTTACCCTGCTTTTTCTCAGTTAAAAGTCGACAGAATTTTTTTTTTTTTTTTTATGGTTTTTAGACAAGCGTGAGAGTCATGATTGTTTCGATTCCCTTTGTTTGATTCTTTAATCTGATTCTTTGCGATCTGCGCTTTAATCCAGAATTTTTTTTCTTGGTTTTTTGCTTGTCGGTATTTTCCCTTTCTTGCTTTACTAGCACTTAAATAAAATAAAAAATCTCTTTTCATTTTCTTCTTTGTTTGAAGAGTGTGTTTCTGCATCATTAGCTAGGGAAAAGTCTTTTATTTCGTAAGTTTTTGCAGTTCACTAGATCATAAGTAGCTCGTAGTCGAGTGAAATTCCTTTGAGTTTGCTGTCCAAAATCTTAGAAAAGTTGAAAAAAAAAAAAATCCTGCTTTTGAAAAGTTGTTGACATTTTGCATACAGTAAAAGTTTTGTTTCCATTTTTTTTCATTTTTTTCTTTCGTCTGTTACACAAATCAGTTTCACCCTCATACCCCTTGACATAAGACAAAGCTATAAAAGTAACGCTAAATTTAAAATCTACTAGACTTTTATGTTTGTAGGGTTCACAAACTAGTTCAGGACTAGGGCCTTGGATTAGGTTGGAGAGGAAACTCTTCAAGGCCATTTAAAATCAAACATTGGAGTCTGTGATAGGGAGTGTCTAAGTCCAGTTTCATGGAAGTTATCCGAGACCCCCCTCTAACACAGGGGATAAACATGAGGTCGTGTACGGAAAGGTAGCGAAGATAACCCCTCCAAAGCCCGACCAATCGTAGTGGAGAACACATATAGAGGGCTTGTTTTGAGATTCTGTCGTTTGAATTTGCTACGGGGCTTCGTGGGTCTTGAATCCGTTCGAGGTCCTTAGTTGTTTTCTGGACCATTTTCTCTCGATACCCTTGATAGGTTTCGGGATCGATACCCTGCTCATTGTGGTCTACCCGACTTTTGACTGTACCCGCCTGGTGACTGTTCGCGTGCTGGCAACCTAGTTGCCAATATTTGATAGGGACATACACATGTGACTGCGGGGGTATACCGTGGTACCTAGGACAGACATCAGGCCATGCTTTGCAGAGTATACCCAGAGGGTGCTTCCGTATTCGAGTTGTACTTGCACCGGTAAGTTGCTCTAGTGTTGGTTGTTGTAACAGTTCTTCCAATTAATTTAGTGTTTGCTTGTCTTATCTTCTAGGGAATTTTTTTAGTGTGTGTTACTTTTGTGCATTTAGACCACCTTAGAGTGTCTTGGATCTTCTCACACCATGGAGGATCCCGACCTCCACCAGTCACGAAGGCTTCTTGGCCTGCCGTCGGTTACAATGGAGCCACCCCCGCCAGATTTACGGCGGAAGCTAGACCAACAAGGGTCTTTTGAAGCGACTGGGTCACCCACCCATTGTGCCCGAATAACACCCGGAGGAATAGACCATTTTAAAACTTGAAGAAACCGCTCTTGGCTCGGTTGAAACCCCAACCATTAATTTCTTGGCACCTTTTATTATACCAAATTTTCACGAGCGCTAGACAGTGTCGCACACAGCAATGGAAACAAATGTTGTTTCTTCTTCAGGGAATTCTTTGATTCCCACCACGGTTGTCACCAAAGGAGAGCTTACACCTCCTAACCCATCATCGTCAGTCCAAGCCACCATGGTCTCGACCGTAATTACTTCTCACAGTGGTCTGAATCCGTCTTTGGCGGTGGCCACCACCCCCTTTACACCTAGTGCAATAGGCCCTCCGTTCTCATACGAGATGCCTAGTTCGGGTACAAGTCCTGCACTTTCCTACTCCACTTTATAGACTTTGAGTCTGGGGGCAAGGAGCTCTCTCGCTCCTCTGCAAGGTCACTTGGGGGGCACTCCTGTCCCTTTTAACGCTTTTCCTTACGGAGGAGGTCATATCCCTCCTTCGTCCCCTTCACTCGGTGGCTCGCATCAACAATCCACTGGGCAACCTATGCCCAATAGTTTATTTGGAGCAGGGAGTCAAGGACCACCTATGCACAGTATGCCGGTAGGTTCGACACCATTTTATTGGAACAGAACGTTTGGTAACAACACATTCTCGTTAGCCATTTTCTTGACTGGGGGAAACCCCATTTTTGGACAATCTACTCCTGGTCAGGGTACTATTCCTGCACAGGGAGAAAATATAACAGGACCTTGGAATTCATGGCAAGGATCCGTTCCCTCCTTCGGAATGCCGATCTGGGGAAATTCTTTCCACAATCAATGGAACCCCGGACAAACCACTATGCTATCCCCACAGGACCGGCATGGGGTAATCCTTCCCAAAGTCCTTTGAATACAATGCATGCCCAACCATCTATGTCCTATTTGGGAAATCAGCCAATGATGTCTCCACATGCAAAATACTTACGCTGGTCAGGGCCATGGTTTCTACCAAAACCCGGGCCAGCAACCAAAATTTTCCTGGCAACCTGGTGTCAGTCAAACTCCAGGACCCTTTTTCCCTGGTTATCAATAGCAACCCAAATTACCATTATTGGCGACTTTACACTTGCCATATTTGACAAGGTTGTCGAATGACCCCATTTGTCATGATCCGCGTTGTCCTCCTATGCTGATGAAGTTTCCTTCGGACATTCCCAAGTTCGAAGCCAAACCTAATGAAGATCCAGGAGATCACGTGACTACCTTCCATCTATGGTGCTCATCTAACTCATTGAAGGATGACTCCGTACAGTTGCGATTATTTCAACGTACTTTCATTGGGAGTATTGTGAAATGGTATATCGAGCTCGATCGCTCACAATACTCTTCTTTTGGTGAACTGGCGATGGTTTTCCTTAACCATTTCCAGTTACTTGTGAGATACGACACTGGCATAGAGTTTCTCGCTAATTTCGAACAGAAAACAACGGACCATATCTCTGATCACATCCGAGAATGGAGACGCCGGAAGAGTTTAATCAAATTACCAGTCCCACGAGCATTCCTGCTTGAGTGGTTCCTTAAGTCTTTGGTCCCACAGTTATCCAAAGACGTCGCAACGTCCGGAGTTTTCTCCGAAGAAGATGCTATCATGAGGGATCAACAGTTTGAGCTCATCTATTCCCAGTCTGGTTTATTATACAACATCTTGCCCGATGCGCCACATTAAATACTGGATAAAACTAGACAGAGAGATGGACCACACGCCGATGGTATCTTCGGTTCAGCACAAACTAAGTCCGCTGAGAAATTGACAAAGAAGTTGCAACAATTATCCATACAACACACATCGGCCAGCCAAACTACTGCTTTGGCTGCTCTCCCTACCCAAACGTCAGAGGTACACATAGTGCAATCGACTAACCCGAAGGCAACCCAGGAGCTTGAAGGGAAGAAAAAACAATGAAAGAAGGGTAAGGGGGATAAAAAACCCAACGATAATGCTGGTGGGGACAACACTGAAAAATGGAAGGCAAGGTATTCGTGCAATCTATGCGTGGAGGATCACCCGACCCATCTATGTCGTCGACTTGCAGAGGCACAAAAGTTTGTCACACAACAACAACAAGTAGTGTTGACTAATCCCTTTCAACATGGGAAAAATCTAACTCAAGCCTCTACAAGCACAGAAGGGGGTAGCCAAGAAAACTGACCACCAATGAATAACCCCTCATCCGCGAACGTATATATGGTTAGGAGTGATGCTTTCATATCAACTAGAGCACATGATTATAGTAAACCGAGCACTTATGAGAAAGGCAAAGAAGCTGACCTCCCATCTCTTCCTCTACAGATTGAGAAAACGTTGGGAGAAACAATGAAACACATTCCAAAAGGTGCATTTAAAAAGGCTTCTCATAACCCAAACACAAGGGCCGCCTAGAACTACTCTGTGGTGCAAGATTGATCAGAAAACCCTTGTGCGATGTCTACTTTGGAGGTCCTCCAAAGTTTCCCTGCTCAGAGGAAGGATTTGTTAACCGCTTTAGGCTCTACTGAGACTTGTAATCCGGGTACCATCATGTTAGATACAACTGACTTAAAAACTCGTCTACCTTACCACGTAGCGTTTCAGATAGTAGTGGCTTACCCCATGAAATTTTTTACATGGAATATCTTCCGCACAGTGGTCGACGAGGGCGCCTCAACATGCGTTATGTTGTTGGCATGTTGGAAGGCCATTAGCCAAACCGTTTTGTCTCCATCACCTACTCTCGTCACTGCTTTCGACGGTCATTCTTTCTGACCACATGGCATCGTTCCTTCTTTCCCCGTGCAGTTAGGAGGGAAGACCGTGTGTGTTGAAGTAGAGGTAGTCGATGCTCCCCTCGACTATAACCTCTTGTTAGGTAGGAGTTGGACTTATGATATGCAAGCTATGGTTGCTACAGTTTTCTGGGTCTTGTTGTTTCCACATGAGGGCCAGATAGTGACCATCGATCAATTGTCTTTCTCCAGACCTGACCCAGCTTTGGGGGAATCCACGGTCCCGATGATTGATAATCCTCAACCAGGTGTCGTCAACATAGGAGTTGGTTTGTGTCCATAATTGATGGGTACCTTTGATTATCCACCTCCTCAAGGCGATATCAAATTTATATCTAATCTCCATAAGGTTGATATTTTTCAAGTTTCGTTGTTCCGCATGACTTACTTCGAGGATCCATGGATTATTCCTTCCCCATCAGCCACGATGGATGAGATAGGGCACCCTGGCATGTCCATGCCCTTGTCTACCGCTGAAGTAGCGTACTCTTTAGTCCAGTGAGCTTCAGCTAACACTGATCCGACTCTTGCACAAGAGTTATATCCACTCTTAGAGCCTATTTGGGCTCAGGGTTCTCTCGCTAACGTCGATTCGTTAGAATTAGTCTTACCTTCTGATGAAGAAGTAATCGAAGCAATGACTAGTCGAGACAAACCTTGGGAAGATCTTCATCACATATCATATTTCCTCCCAAAGTTAAGTCGAATCGAAGAAGGAGAATTCACCGTGACTATGACTGGAGATAGGTCTTGTCATACTAATCCCTTAGCTACACACAAGATCTATGCTGAGGGTAATATGACAACCATTGCTGAAACAATACCTATCAATATCTCTAGAACCCCTGGCGTCATAGACAATGTTTTCATTGGAGCATACAGCTCCCTCGAGGAGATGCCAAGTATCGACCCACAAAGAGTCTATCATGAGCTAACTTTTTTGTTTTTTAAGCTCACTTTGAGATCCGAAAGTAACATCCGATGAGAATGCATTTATTCTTTTCGATATCGTCCAGATTAACTGAGAAAAGTAACCATTATGGAGTCTTCTTTGAGCCCTTTTCATACTCCTTAAAGATGAAAAGATTTCCAAGTGACCTTGTTTCTTCACACTCGTTAAATTGGTCCAGAAGAATGTTCCTTAAATGGGTCTTCTTTAAACCCTTTTTAGACCCTCTAAACATGAAAAGATTGCCGAGCGATCTTGTGGCCTTTCACGCTCATTAAACTGAAATTTGAAGTCACGTCTATCCGACGGTAGTGTACCCCTTTTTCGGTCCGAATGGTCAATTGTACGAACAAAGGTATACTCTATGGAACTCCTATTCTTTAGAAGAGTACTCTCAGGTATAATTTTATTCCTTTTTCGGGCCTGAGGGACTAAACTTACGAAAAAGAAGTCCCCACGGAGTCCATAGTTAAGCTCTTTTCAGACTCCCTAAAATTGAAAAGATCGCCGAGTGACCTTATTTTTTCACACTCGTTAAATTGGTCCAGAAGAATATTCCAGACGGAGTCCATAGTTAAGATTTTTTCAGACTCCTTAAAAGTGAAAAAATGGCCGAGTGATCTTGTCCTTGTCACACTCATTAAAATGGTTTTGAATCGACGTCTAATCGGTGCTAGTTTATCCCTTTTTTGAACCTATTAGACTATCTTCGAAAAAGGTACCCCAATGGAGTTTCCTTTTATGCTTTTTCAGACTCTCTAAATATGAAAAACCACCAAGCTTCCCTTCTCTGGGCTCGTTAAACTTACATTGAAGGACGTTACCATTGTGTGTTTTATCAACCGATTTGCATACCTTATCCATCAGCCTTGTGACAATTTTCTTCTGCATCTTAACACCTTTGGCCGCCGAAGGATTTTTCCTGAGTATCATTTTACCAGAACATTAGTCTTGTCCTTGTGCCTTGATCTTGTATGTTTGCAATACTCATTCCTCCATTGTAACGCAATATTCCTTTATTCTTTTTCCAAGATTATCGAAAAGAACAAAAAAAATCAAATATACCCCAAAAAGAGGACGAGAACGGTATTTTCTTTATTGGCAGCATAATGAGTCACCCTTGGATAAAGCACATCTGTCCGTTTGTTCATCAAACTATGGGATGTAGTACGACCTTAGAAATATTTTCTCACTATATAGAGTTGTGTCCTCCACTGTTTGGTTATTCTTCCAAACATATGGAGAGTTTGCATTGCCTCCTGCTTCGTAGACTTATGATTAACATATAGGCTGCCTGAGTTTCATCATTTGTCATGCTATTGTCCAAGGGAAGTTTGTCACTAAGCCTGAGTCAACCCCTCTACAATATGTCTCTTGTCCGCATACCCGACCATCTTGAATGTCCAATCAAGTCCTTGTTTGAAATCATTGAAGCCTTCAGTCTGATCATCAAGATCATCAATTTCCTCCATTACCGACGAGCCATTGAAGACCTCTGGGTAGTGCAGTTGTACACTCATATTACACTCCTACCTGAGTTTTGAATATTTTGAAGTTGTTGCTCGAGATCTGAAGATCTCATCTCTAGCCATCAGGCCAAACCAACTTCTGGAAGATGGATACTCTACATGTATATCTTTCTGATTTCGAGATGTATCTACAGTGTATTTGATTGGTATCCATGGTTCTATTTTATCCCAAGAATGGGTATGCCTGCCTCGGTGAGACATTTGTTATTTTGAAAACGACACCTCCTGGTTCCTGATCCTTGGGCTCAATCGTTCGACACATCAATAAAAATTGGTAATGTATTTCGGCCATCAGATGCTCTTATGACCTCACACATTAGGGGGCATCTGTTATAACCCTAAATTGCACCACATATGCTTACCTGGCATCAGGCCAACTCATATCCCTTCTTTTCCAAAACTCTCTTGAACAAACTCTTTGAAAATCCTCTTGTGTAAAGGCCCATGTGTCCTAACCCATTACTGCACACGTGTACACGCTGGTTGACTGAAAACAACCCACGTGTACCTACTAAAGCATGAAAAAAGGAATGTTGCCGATGAAACTAAAAGATATGGGTGAGTTAACTGAAACTCCCGGCCATGCATGGATGAGGGTTCATCCAAAACCCTAACTCCTTCTAGCCTATTAAAGAAGGGGTAGGGGTACCATTTGGAAGAGGAAAAAATATAGTGAAGAAACTCTGCCCATTTACGTATTCCATTGTCCCAACCCTTTAGACTTTCCTCATGCCAAAGGAGATTTAACACAAAGAAGTTGAAGGACAGAAGAAGAGGAGCCCAGGATCAGGTTCAAGGAGAGGTGGTCGGTCTCAGCTTTTGTAAGTTGATTCACTTTAAGTAATAAAAAGAATGCTTTTCTCGTCCCAAATTATAAATTGTCTCTGGTTTGATTAGTTTATATTCGATTTCTAACCCTTGAGTATAATAGTAGCATGCATGCATAGTTGTTGTTTGTCTTGAGTGCAGGTCATCTTTGGAAGGAGAATTGCGAACAAGTAGTCAAGCACAACGGAGGATCGACACCGAATGCCGATAATAAGGTAGGTGGTCCTTTTCCATGCATTTACTGAGAAAAAGGGGTTTAAATATTGGGATGTAGGTAAAAAAGTAGTTTCTATTCGGTCAAATCTGCATGCAAAGTATGACCCTAAATTGCTAGTCCGTAGGGTGTTTTTCCCAACAACACTCACTGTCCCAACTCCCTCTACAACACAGTTGGCATGAGTTCCAAGTTACACCTGTAGATTTGAGTCTGTCTCTAACCATCTAGTAAACAAATCATGTGTCCCCATCATGTGACGAGACACTCCACTATCCACGAACCATGAACTACTGGAAATTGTGCAAGAAAGACGAGAGAATAATGAGAACCCATTATCAAACTTCTCAACAAACTCCTTAACTTGAGCTTCTACAGATCTTGCTACCCATTGAGACTGACTCTTCAATTTCTTCTTGTTTAGACATTGTGACACATAGTTCCCATACTTTTGGCACATGACAATACTAAATATGGTGTTAAAGTCTGATGGTACATAAAAAATCGATCATATAGTCAGACATTACTAAATAACTATCAAAATTTTATTATTTTTATTATCTTGGTGGCCCGACATTCGTCGATATTACAATAGAGTCCAACCATCATATTAATTCTAACTCATAGTCGATGGTTACCAAAAGGGCCATGTGGCGCCCCATCATCAAATGTAGATCACAGAGGCATTTTTATGAAAACATGAGCTATAATAATTCACTCGAGGACATGTAAGGATAATTATGATTGAATTATGAAACCGCCTCATGGATTGAGGTTGTCACCATGAGGATCATATAAATATATAATCATTCTAAAAACATTCTACATTTTGGAATTTTTGTTGGGAATCAGGTGATATAAAGGTTGTAAGTAGAGTGATAGGAAAGGAGAGGCTTGTCAGATCATAGACAGTAGGAGGCATTTTTAGATAGAACAAAGGTGTGGGATTTGTATTTCACTTTGTCGACCAATTTTGTAAGGGAGAATGTAATTGTATGATGTCTTCTGCATGTAAATATCCTACTATTATTCCAATTTTATGGAAGACTAGTATCGTTTTGACTCGTACTTTTCATATATGTGATGCTTTTTGTGATCTTTAGTGTTTTTCTACAATCATTAAGAGATATTTAATGCATCTTTAGAATAATGTATGAATCTACCTACAAGAAAATCAGAAGGTATGGCTAAGAGGTGGAAATTGAAGGGGGGTTAGTTATAAACTATGGAAGGGGAAGTAGTGCACAAAGAAGAGGAAACAAGTCCATTTATTTCACTCAAAAACAAATCTATGAATGAGGTTATGTTTGGTAAATAGTTGACAATGGAAGGGTTTGTTAGAGTTGATAATGCCCATATTAAGTGTTCCTTAGGATATATCTAACCTTTAATTCTTGGGGCTCAATCATCCCCTTCAAAAAATGAGTCTTGAAATGGGTTATTTATCTGAATAAACATGCCATCCTCCTTCTATAAGAGACTATCAAATGGGGATTAAATAGTTAGCTATCAAAGCAGATTGATTTGGGTTTGGAAGTTTAAATTCATTGATGATAGAGGAAGATATGTGGTTATCATCAGAAAAGTTACACATATGTCTATACCTTTGTTTGTGCAGTTGGAAGCTTAAAACCCTTTGCTGTGGAAAAATACCAAAATTTGTTTTGTAGGACAAAGAGGGCATATTTTTCCTTGGTGCAAATTGCATTCTAGGCTACACTAAAATGCACCCTCATGTTTAAAACAAATTCAATTTGAGTGGCTCAAAATGTAAATGATTTTATAAGCTAGTTTACATAAGCCCGTATACTTAGTTTTTCAATTGCAGTAATAAAAGACTCTGTTGTGTAAAAATAGGCAACAGATGCCTAGTAAAACCCTAGAAATGCACAACTTGTTTGTAAAAAGTAATTCAAGGTTTTACTATACTGTAGATTTGAGTTGTGCAAGTTGTTGGGGGTGTGGTTTATCATATTAGACCTGATCATGTTGTTAATTTTGCAATTGTGATTTTAAAAAATGTTGATGTGCAAAAGAGGCAAAGTTTGCCTTGTAAATTGGAAGGTCAAAATTGTACTAAGTGATGAAATTAAAATGCACGCCCAAGCTTCCCTGTAGCACCTAAATTGTTTTTATAAGTCGTATGATGGATATATCTATATTTTGTATTTACCTATGTCATATAAAGAAAAAATTTATAACATAAGAGGTTGATTTCAAGCACCTATATTTCGGATTTCATGTAAATATGAAGTCAAAACTGCCTTAGAGTAAAATTCACGCATGTGTCTCAATTTTGACCCAAATTGAGTGGTTCAACTTGAAGAAGTAGTAATTTGTGAATTTACACCTTGACATAGCTATATATTGGCAGTTCTAGACAAAAAACTACCCAATGTGCATAAAGTCTAAAAATTCCCTTGTAAAATCGAAGGGCCAATTTGTTAAAGTTGGCTATAGGAAAGTGCATGCCCAAAGTTGGATAATCCTCCGTAATTTAATATTTATTTTGTAAATTTATTATTAAAATATTTTTAAGATGTTTGTACAATTAGGAGTGCATTTTCACTTCAATAAGGATGATTTATATTCACAAAGATTCATGATATTTTGATGAATCAAAGGATGGTAGGTTATGAGAGAAAACAAGGTCAATGACTTCCAACCAACCAATTATACATACAAAATGGAATAAATCTTAACTCTAATTTCTGCAATATAATATAGAGGTCGATATTACAGGAAATATTACAAGTTACAGGGTTGTAGAAAAGTAGTACATATTTCTATACCTATGTTTACGCAATTTGAAACTTAAAACCCTTTGCACTACAAAAGGACCAAAAATTGTCTTCTAGGACAAAGAGGGACATTTTTGTGTTGGTGTAAATTTTTCCTTGGTGAAAAGTGCATGTCAAGCTACACTAAAATGCATGCCCAGGTCTCAAAACTCATTCAATTTGAGTGGTTCAAATTGTAATTGATTTGTTAAGTCATCTTTCATAATCGTAAATACTTATTTTTTCATTTTTAGTCATAAAAGAAGATGTTGTGCAATAATAGTCAAGAGATGCCTAATAAAATCCTAGAAATGCACAACTTGTTTGTAAAACATAAGAAAAGGTTTTGTTATATCTTAGATTTGAGTTGTGAAAGTTTTTGGGGTTGTGTTTTATCATATTATACTTATTCATGTTGTTAAGTTTGCAATTTCAAGTTTAAAAATAGTTGTTGTGTAGAAGAGTCAAAGTTTGCCCTGTAATTTGGCAGGTGACAATCGTATTAGGTGACCAAATTAAAATGCATGCCCAAGCTTCCCCATAACTCAAAAAATTGTTTTATAAGTTTTAAAATGGAGTTACATATATGGAAAATTTATACATGTCATCTAAAGTGAAATTTAATAACATGGTAGGTTGATTTCATGCACCTAGATTTGGGATTACATGAAAATCTGAAGTGAAGACAACATTAGAGTAAAGTGCACGCCTTAGTCTCAATGTTGACCCAAATTGAGTGGCTCAACTTGAATAAGGTGTAATTTTTTATTATACACTTGCATATAGCCTTATAGTGGAATTTTCATAGAAACATCTACTTTATGTGCATAAAGGCTAACAATTGCCTTGTAAAATTGAAGGACAAATTTGTTAAAGTTGGCTGCAAGAAGGTGCACGCCGAAACGTGGATAAGCCTCCATAATTTAATTTTTAAGTTGTAACTTGATTATTACAATAATTTTAATATGTTTGTACAGTTAAGAGTGCATTTACACTCCAAAAAATATGATTTGTATGAACAAATATTCATGACCTTTTGATGAAATATAGAATGAATATGCCAATATTATATGAGATATTACAAGCTTCATGGTTGTACAAACTTTACAGTGGTGAATTTTGTATGATGATGTGATGTATATATAGGAAAATGAGTAATTCATTCCTTAATATGACATATGTATTCCTCAAGAAGAAAATGCACTTTCAAAAATAGAAATTATGTGTTTTCTGCTTGAAAATAGGGCATGTTGTAAAATGCATGCCCCTTGAGTAAACAATGCAATCCTTGTGTTAGGATTTGCATGATAAATTATTGAAAGAATAATGTTAGGGACAATTCATATCGTTAGATGAATTATACAAATTATGCACATTGTCCTTATGAAATTTCATGAAAAGGGGGCATTGAGGAAAATGCACGCCCTGTTAGGGAAAAAGGCAGGTTGTACATATGTTTTTCTATCCTGAGATGATGCGGGGTGAAATATATATTTTGGTTTGGGGTTACATGAATGAATTAATATGTATTATTACATATGAAACTTTGAAATTCTTTATAGTCATAGATGATAGATTAATGATTACATAAGTGAAACACTGTGGTTGTGGATTATTGTTGTAGATGACGTTTTAACATACCCTGGAGTGAAGATTGCAAACCTTGTGTTAGGATTTGCATTATATCTTCCTTAAATCATAATTTTATGGAAAATTCACATCTTTAGATGAATTATGCACATTATGCATACTGTCCTTATGGAATTTCATGAAAACATGGCATTGAGGAAAATGCATGCCCTGTTATGGAAAAATGTAGGTTGTATATGTTATGAAAAATGTAGGCTATATATATGATGTTTATCCCTAGAAGTTGTAGTGTGAAATAAACATTTTTGTTTGGGGTTACATGCATTAACTAATATGTATTGTTATACATACAACTTTTCAATTCTTTATAAGTATAGGTGATAGATTAATAATTCCTCAAGTGAAATATTGTGGTTGTGGACTATTGTTGTATATGAACATACCCAATAGGGTATTTGTGCAATATTTCTTGCATATTAGGGTTTAAGACTATGTATGTATATAAATATGCAATCTTTGGAAGTGATATATATCAAGCATGTGTTAAGTTCTAGTTATATATATTTTATTCATATATTGGATTATGAGTCATCATGGTATGAAAATTATCATTGTGTAGGAAATTGGGAAAATGTTGCATTTGTAGCTTGTGTATCTATTGTAATTTTCATGCACAATTATTTTTTTACAATACGTGTTCATACTCGATACATATAGGTTTCATATTCATTACAACAAAGATAAATCTTGCAATTATCATTGTTATACCAAAAGGTCAAGTACATGAAAGTACTTATGTTTTACTCAGACATCTTGCAAAAAAGATGAGAATGATGGTTTATATGTGTATAACTTAATCTCAAGTAACTTTTAAAGTATTAGAGACATTGATATGTGATTATACACACTCATAAAATAAAATACATTGTTAATAAAATCCCGAAATAATGATATATATTACATCTTTAAATGTAATTACATGGAGTACATGGTATATAAACCAATGCTATTTTGTATCTACCCTAGGCTTCCTTGGAGCTTTCTGCAAGTCCTTCTCTTGAGATGAAGAAAAAAATGTAGAGCCTCTCTTTGTTGTTGTAGAGGTTTCTGATTGTTCTATAGTTGTAGTAGACATATGTTGTAATTGTTTCTCTAGATATTTAATTTTCTCTGTGTAATTTTGCAATCTCTCTTGCAATCTTGTTTTTCTTCTACTTGATTTTTCAACAAATCTGTATTCTTCTTATACTTTTCGTCATTGGCCTTTTGATTATTTTCAAGTTGTTCCTTTCCTGTTTTCATTTTGGATCAAACGTCAGTCAATTGACCCCTAAGTTTTTGTACTTCATTCTCAAGCTCTTGTTCCCTCAAATATTGTTTCTTCGATGAAACAAACAAAATTGGAATCACATCAATTACTATTTTACTCTATAATTTCTGCTGAAAATCAACAGGTTGGGATTTCAACATTTGTATCTCCGCATCACATCCCAAATTCTGTGCCTTTTGGTTCTGTAAGAGTTCATTATTGAGATCTTTAATATTTGCATCTCTCTTAGATATCATCATCTTCAATGATTCCACCATTGGTGATGGGGCATATAAATCAACTAGAGAACTACTTAATACTTTAACTTCCCTAAACATATTCTCTTTTCCTTATCTGGACTTTTCGAAGTGTTTTGAAGGAATTTTTTTTGCTAGGCTTCCCCGACTTATATATTTACCCATACCCTGAATTTTACCTTTATCCTGAGGTTTGCCACCTTCTTTGCTCTTAATTTATATTTCCTTTTCATGTTTTGGACTCTTGTATTTTGTTGCAATGCCCTTACTTTTACCTTTTCCCTTATCCATACCCTTACTTTTACCTCCATCATTACCCTTGCCACCTTCTTGAGTAAGGATTTGTATTTCCTTTTTAAGTTCTTTAATCTTCCCATTTTCTTTGAGAAGTGCCATATTTTTTTGATTTAACTTGTTATCTTGGTTATGATTTTATTTCTTCAAACTATCCAGTTTGTTCTCATATTCTTCAATATTTGAATATGCTTCTGACTTAGCTCTATCACTATTTTTTTTTCAAATTCATCTTTAAAAATTTCAATTAGTCCCTCTTTCTCCTTCAAACTATTTTTTAATTCATCCACCTCCAGATTACTTGCAGTATTCAATGGAGATGTTTTCAAAATTTGTGGTCTGCTTTTCAATTCTTCTTCAATATTTGAAATAGTTCTTGTATATGTAGCCAATGAAATTTCAAACGTTTCCCTAGAATCATCCATATCCCTCTTACATTCTTCTATAACAAGGGATACCTCATTTTATAATCCAACTATAATATGATCTTTTCCCTCTATTATTCTTCTTGATCCTTGTAGTTTCCTTGCAATTTCATTTTCCATATTTTGAATTTTTTTCGAGAATTCCATATTAACGAGGTGTTGCATTTCACACTTTTCCTTCCAGGTGTATATAAAGGAATAATCCTCCATTGCAATAAGTATGTAATGTGTCATTATATCCAATGCCCCGAAAATGAATTTGTTATAAAAAAGGTATGTTGGACTGTTCACATTTGAACTTGGAGAGGTAGAATCATTGCCCATAATAGGGACATTATACTCAAGTAATGCCATTTTAGGAGGAATTATATCAGTTATAGTTTATAAAGTAAAGAAAATATCATCATTGTTTGTTTCCATATAATGGTCCATACCTCCCTGCTCCTTGACTTCATTCAAAGATTCATGTAGGTCTCTTAAAGTTCTGACAACATTAACTTCATCTTTGGAAACTATATCATAACTCATTTCCACACCATCAACTGCAGTCTATTCAGATACTTCCTCAATGGATTTCTTTTTTTTTGATCTCCTAATGTAGGTTTTAAGAAGGCTTGTTTTATCACTGGGTTGATATAAATCAATAATTTTCTACAGTGTGACTGGGGAACTGAACTTAATCTTATTTTTTAGTTATTTTCAAGGGCATGATGTAATTTTTTAGAGAATATATGAGGGACATCTATGACCCTATATTCAACCCAATAAATGACTAGCCTCATGCAATCACCCGAAATACCAGTCGTATGATGATTCATAATTTTCCTAAGGACAATTTGAATCAAAGACTTGTATAGTCCCTGGGGAACATCTATCATTCTTAAATTGTTCCTAGGAACATATACCTTTTGCCCACATATTTTTCTCTCTATATCCATGTTTTCCACCTTGGGTTTTTTTGGAGTTAAATGTTTCTCCCCCTCTGTGTGAAATTTTTGTTGCTCTTGCAAGAAAATCAATGTCTAGGCAAACACTCCGGTAAAATAGTTTCAGTTCCATATCTATTTCATAATAATTATCTATGGACATATTTATCTCATCATTTTCGAAATGGAAGGTTCCAAACATAAATTCAAAAACCTCTGCTCTTTTCATGATATTTAGCATACATGTTGGACAATTCGTTGTGTCCCTCCTTGCTTTAGCACACTCCTGGAATTGGTTGACAATGAACTTTTCATCCTTGGAACTGTCTGTTTCAACTATTTTGCCCATGGTAGAGGGCACCCCTGTTTCTATTGCGGCCATGGTTTTATGAGTTCAAAGTTGAAATTATTTTTTGAGGGATGCACACTAACATGAATGGATGCTAAGGAATGGAAGCTTTGGAATGCACACTCATGCTAAGGAAACCATTGATAGGCTAACTTTTTTTTAAATGATTTATAGTTACATTGGTATATTTTTATATAAATCACTTTTGATAAGAAAAATAAATTAATGTTTATAGATAAGATATTATTTATTACATATAACACTTCTATAAAACTTTTCGTGCATTTTTAGAAGCACACTAAAGTAGATTTGTAGCATTTGTTAACAATGGATTTGGGATTTTTGAGAATTAATGAAAACTTCCCATCCTCTAATTGAGGGGAATTACTCGGGGGTTTTCTCGGCTGAGAATTCAATGTATCTTGGAAAATAAAAAAAATGATTTCCATAATGAGTCAGGGTAATTTTGAAAGAAAAATTACAAACATTGCTGACTATAATACAAACACACACACACACACACAATCTCAAATTATATGGTAGGAAATATGTCTTACATTCATTTGAAATCAATCATAGGTGTGGGAGACTTACAAGTACTTTTAGTTTCTAAGATTCCGGGACTCGGGAAACGACTCAACATACAATTCTAACTACATATGTGTGTTTCCAAACAACTTGTTAAACATGGGTTTGGGGTTGTTAAAAGATATTCCATAGTAGTATCAATCATACACAATGGATCAACATCCATTTTCATTCATCTTCCTATGCAATCCATTCAAATGGGATAAGGAAGAATCATTTAGGGTTTAAGCGAGCATAGAGCTATATAACATGTCTAGGGCATGCATTTTTATAGTGCATGCATGCATTTTTCATTAACAAGGTACATGCAATCCTGTGGCCTCAACATGCAATTTCAACTTGAGACATGCATTTTCCCTTACAGGGCGTGCATTTTCCTCAATACTTTGTTTCCATGTAATTTATTAAGGTCAACATATATTACCAACACAAGGGATGCATTTTTCTTCCTAGGGCGTGCATTTGTCATCTACCCTAATTTTATGCATTAATGTTATGCATTTTTCCTTTTGAGGGAATACATTTTTCACCACGGGGCATGCATAATTTATTTGAAGGAATTGATGTTTCATAAGCCTAAATATCCCTGATAATATCATACCAATTTCACCATTGGATGTGCATTTCCCTTGGTATGGCATGTGTTTCAATAAGGTCAGTTTTAACAATTTGACCTCTTAATTTTACAAGGAAGTTTTTACCCTTTGTGCACAACATAAGATTTTTTGTTTGAAAATGACCACTGTGTCCTCTAAAATGCAAGCCTAAGGAATAAATTATTTTATGCCTTATTGTAGGATGGGTATGCTACAATTTCCCACCTATCCAATCCTCATTGTTTCCATTACTATTTTTTCATTCCAACCATTTGACAAATAATGAAAGGATTAATTGGGCTTATGTTGTTGCATAAAACCCTAATTCAAGCTTCTTATAGTCTCCACATCTAAAAATGCACACACACTTGTAAATTATACAAGTTTTGATTTTAAACTCTAATTTTTTCCCTTTTGTAAAATGCAGGCCAACTTCACAAAAATGCATGCCCAGGTCTTAAAACACCTCCAATTTGAGTGATTCAAGTTGTTGAGGGTGTATTAGATAATTTACACCTGTGTACATTTTTTTATTTTCATTTTCAAACACAAATGTGACTTCTCTGTAAAAGACGCAAAATCTACCTTGTAAATTGAAAGACCAAAACAATAGAAACTGACCTAATGGAAATGCACTCCCATGCTTCTTTATAGATTTAAATTTAGTTATAAGAGATTTGGGGTGATAATAATAACATTACAAATCTACCTATGTCACCCTAAGTGCATTTTCAAATTAAATAGGACTTCTACCTTGTACCAAGATTGAATACTTTTTATAAAATGGAGGGTAAAACTGTCTTTTTGTAAAATGCATGCTGAGGACTCACATGACCTCCAAATTGAGTGATTCAAATTGTGGAGTTTGTATTTTATTATTTTACATATTTTAATACATTTAGTTATTCATTTTCAAATTAAAAACCCATCTTATGTGTATAGAGGATAAAAACTGGCTTGTAAATATTGGAAAAGAATGCATGAAGGGAAAAATACACAACAAATCATGATAACATGGTATGATGAAAAATGAACGCCCTGTCAAGAAAAATCCACGCATGCAATTGGTGATTTACATGTTACAAGTTACAGGACTATGGATATGTTGTAAACCTTAAACAATGTATACTAGGGTGGTATTTCAAATTTTTTCCCTTTCCCTAATTTCAACAATATTGGATTTTGACGCGGTGAGAAAGGTTAGAGGATGCATGCCAAAAATTTAACCAAAATTTTGACAAATATTGGAAGGATGTTCCCCAAATTTTTGATGAAATTAAAGCCATACAATTCTTTCCCTTTCCTTTAATTCCTCTCATATGGGGTCATATCTCCTCTTCCTCTGTATTATGTGTATTATGTTTTTTGGCCCATAGAAATGCATTTACATGTGTGAAATTGGTAGAATATATTCATATATTGTACTTATATTGTTTCATTTGATTTTTTTTAACATTTAATTACAATGACATATAACATTACTCCATAGGAAAATGATAGGATGATTCAAAGGTTATTTGCGGCATTGGAAGAAAATGGTGATAGGAAATGTTATTTCTCTTGCAATCAATGCAAGGTCTTCAATAGAAGAAGAATTTTAATAACAACCACTGAAAGGCATTGTAGAAATATTGGACACGTTGAAAGGGGGTATGAATATTGTCCATTGGTAAGTTAGTACTCATTATATGTTTTTGTATTGTTTGTATTCGTATAAATTTCTATCCTTTCAATATTTATTACATAATCCAATATCATTTGATTGATTGTAATTATAAAGAAAGGGAATCCTAAGTACTATCTTGGGAATGTGCTAAGTAGTAGTAGAAATCTTGTTGTACACAATGAGAAATATGGAGCGAATGTTGGAGATCAAGTTAGTCCCATGGAAGAATATGACACTAATAATGGAACACTTGAGAATGATGGTATAAATAGATTGATCTAGGGCACCTTTGCTCCAATGGATGAAAAATTTGATGATATTCATGATGTAAATTTGATTGAGAAGTCACACCAACCTCTTTACGAAGGCTCAAGGACACATATTCTTTCTTATTTATTTTTCTTAGTGAACTTGAAGGAATTGAATGGTTTTCCAAACACTTGTCTCACCTAGATTCTAAGGTATGTAATATAATTCGTCACATCTACGTAAAAGGTCTATTTTTGTTTTTTTCTCTATTATTAGTGTTATTAATTAATGTGTGAATTATAAGGATGCAATTTTAATCAATATTAATATTCTTTACATTAACTAGTTATATTTTTCATTGTAGATTGTTGGGTGAATTTCTCCTACCATCATCAAATACTTTACTTTGCACATACCGAGAATTATATGCCATTATGAAAGATATTGGAATGGAGTATCAAGCTATCGATGCATGTCCTAATGATCATATTATTTATTATGGACAATCTACATCGGAAATGAAATGCCCGCAATGTTACAGTAGTAGATATAGAAACGATCAAGTAACACAACACGTGCCTTGCAAGGTTCTTCATCATATTCCCATAATTCCACGTTTGCAGTGACTGTTCAGGTGCCAAAGAATAGAACAATTTATGGATTACCATGCACATAAATTTAGTGAATATGGTGTTATTCGAATGCATGCAGATGGTTATGCATTTAGGAACATTGAATAAAGATGACCAATTTTTAAGGGATAACCTCATAATGTTAGACTTTCATTGGAAGATAACAATGTCAATCCATTTGGCGAGCTCAGGTCTATTTAATCAGTGTGGCCTATTCTTGTTATAAACAATAACTTATCTCCTTGGATATCAATAAAGAGAGAGTACACAATGTTGACAATGATTGTTCCAAGTATTTGTTTACAATAATTTTTTGAACGCAACATTTCATTCGTCTTGTTCATTGCATAATTTATTATGCATACATATATACAAAGCAGTAATGATGTGTATTTTCAATCAATTAGGAAAGTACTAAGTTAAAGATATGAATTGAGAAAATATTAATTGAGCCTCTTATCGATGAGCTACTAAAGTCATGGGATGGCACCACTATGTACAAAATCTCTAGACCAATAGGGAAAAACAATTTTAATTCCATGGAACACTTACATGGACAATTCATGATGCACTAGGGATAAAACATTTATGTGGTATGTAATGCACTACTGCACTTTAATAGTATATATATTTTTGAAAATATCATACATCTTTTTAAAATAATTCCTTGGTATATAATTGATACTGAAATTAATCCATATGTTGTAGTCCTACAAACCAAGGGTAAATTTGCATTTATAGTAAGTGGTCCTAGGATGAAATCTCGTCGTTCAATAAGTTTAGGAAATGAGGTGTTTGATGAGTATAAGCACTTCCTCCCTAAGAACTATAGGTATCGAACTACAAAAAAACATCTTTTCAATTTCAAAGAAGAGTCTGGAAGAAAAACGATGAAGAATGACAACTCAACTATGGAAGTTGGAATATAATAGAAAATGTCAAGGTAAGCAATTATTCTATGTATCATATATATTAATTCTTTACAATTTTAATTTGTATTGAAATATATTGACTGTATCTAACAATTATTGTTGTAATCTCATTTATTTTTCATAAATGTGGCCAGGGAATTAATGGGCTTCCAAGAGGAATGAAAACATACCCTATACAATTCAACATGTTTCCCTACTATGAGCACCTACAAATAGCTTATGTTTTTGATACAATGCATATTGGGAAGAATGTAACAAAAAAATGATGAAGAATCTTAGATTGAAGGAGTGACAAAGAAAAAAATGGTAAAATTTGTACCGACATTCATGAATCCAATCATGCAATGAAAAATGTGATTAATTCAAATAGTGATGGACATGGACATAGTCTTCCATGGTTATTTACAGAGAAACAAAGAAATGATGTAAAATAGGTAATTAGGAAAATTAAATTCCCCACAGGATTCAATTCAAACATAAATAATATCTTAACGAAGAAAGGTGAATATGGTGGGGTGAAAACTCATGATTGGCATGCCTTCATTAAGGTAATTATTTTTTTATATTTCTATATTGGTATACATCTTTTTGGTATTTTTCGTTTACTTTTTTGTTTCAGTATGTTGTATCTATAATGTTTATAATGATTCATTTTTTGTTACATCATGCTCTATCTCTATCTCTTCCAAACAACTTTGAGAAAAACACAAAACAATTCATATATGATCTTGGAAAATACATGAGGTAACTAACGATTTCAATGAAAAATATTTGTTTCAGAACTTGTTCACATGTGTTTTACTTGCAATGTATACACTTAAATTTGCAATCATTTGCTTGCATCATGTGCAGGTGGTATTCATCTAAATAATTCCATAAAGAAGATATAAGGTATTGGAGGAGAGATATTCCTCCCTAATGTGTGAAATGAAAAAGTACTTACCTTTTACATTTTTCAATGCACAAGAAGAATACCTCATAAACCAAGTTGAGAAGATTGAAATTTTTGGACTTGTACACACAAGGTCAATGCATATGGTGGAGAGCCATTTGAAATCATTGAAATCCTTTGTTAGACAAAGAGAACATCCCAGGGGTTCTATGGTGGAGGGATATATGGTATATCAATCATTGGTGTATATAATTCAATATCTTCCTAAATTAGTAGTAAATATGAATGTGCCTCTCATTTGGGATGTCAACTCCATCAACAAATTTGAAGGGGAGGTCCAGTTGGGGAAAGGTAGAATGAACAAAGTGAAAGGTAATCAGATCATAGAGATCTACAATATTTTTGTTTATTTATTTTTATCTACATCGCACCTATTTAATTTTTATTCATCCATCAATTATTACGCTTTGGCATGGTACCTAATTATTAACAAATTGTTATTTTTTCATATAGTTGGTTGAGAGTGGGATGCACTACATTTATGCATTGCAAAAAATATTGATTGGATGAAGGTATGGATAGAATGATGTATACAATGTTATGGTAGATTATCATGGGAAGGGATCACTGCATTGGTTAAAGAGGCTCATCATAATAAATATACCAATATTACACATAGGGAAATTGATTTAGCATATGGATTAAATGATAAACATGAAATCATATTCACCCACAATTTTTACTTATTTTCCATTATATTAATGTATATTGTCTGTTATTTTCTTAAAATAGTTACTAATTATAAATATATTAATTAATTGACAATTCTTTTTTACGTGTTGGACATAATGCAGTTGAAACACCATAAGTCTATGTGGTGCAATGGCCATAAATTTCACATCAAAAAGTTGAATGACAAGAAAAAAACCTTTGATTGTGTTATAAATGTAATATTTCACGTCACTAATGTTTCCTCTAGAAGTGATAGGCATCCAGAGGTATCTAAAAATAGATACTATGGTCATTTGAATGATATACTTGAATGTGACTTTAAATACTTTAAATTAGTCATGTTCGAGGCCAAATGGTACATGTTACGAATGGATGAATGTGATCCTAAAAGAACTATTATTGAACATGAGAATGGATTTCCCATGTTTAGTACGAGGAAAATTGATCCAATTACTGAGATTTATGTTCTTCCAAGCCAATGTGAGCAGGTCTTTTACTCATATGTTCCAGGTAAATAAGGATGGTCATATGTTGTTAGCTATGATCCAAGAGGAAGGCCTATAAAGTATAATGTAGTAGAAGAATATGATATTGAAGAAGAAGATGATGCAGAGGAGCAAGTAGATGTGTTAGACAAAGAAGAAAAACAAGTTGAGATAGATGTATATGGAAATGTTCTTGATGATCATATCAATGATGAAATTATAAAAAATGACACCGATGATGATGTTTCTATGCCCAATCCTTACAACTTCGATTCTGAACCAGATGATACAAATTTGGAGTTGGAAGAAGAAGAAGATCAATGATATTGAATTGTTGAAATGTAGGTTGGGGTGTGTGTGCTATAGAATATTTCCCTTGTGGACAGGTGAAATATCCCTTGGATTCCTAGACCCCTATTACCAGGAAAACAAAGTACAAGTGGTTGCTATATTCCTTTTTAGATCGAACTCAACTAATCGAAGAAGAAGAATAAAAGTATGACATACCTTATTCAAAAAATTGTCCTCTATGATCCAATCCTCAGGCTTAATTTGTGAGCTCCTTAAGTCAGATCAGATCCTGTAAAGAATGACAAATATACCTTTCTTCTACTTTATATAATTAACCAAATAGATCTATCTATGAAGACTAAACAACAATATTCAAGCAGATGCGAAAGTACACATAATTGAAGGAAATAGGCCAAGTATATTAATTAGAGAACCCAAAGTAGATACTTACTAGTTTGAAGATGGATCATCTCCTCCAGGATCTCCTCATCCAACCCTTTGCATGAACAATGTTAGATAAAAATAACGATGCTATTACCGATTTCTTCCTCTCCCTTCCGCATGGAAATGATTTCAAGTTATATGCATGAGAAGTACAACCACCATGAGAAAATGAGGGATATGAATGAGGATATAGGCCCTTGAGGTTTGGATCAGATACTAAGGTAAATCAAAAGTATGAGGGTCAAACATTTAACTAACCCAATATGAGAGAGTTGGCCCATAGAATTTGGTGGAGGATATCCCCATTTTTCCTCAACAAGAATGGCGCTCCCCCATAGTGAGAGACAAGGTGTTATCCTAGAAGTGGCGCTCCCATAACATGGTAGAGGGGGCACCATGGAACACCCCTAGTATGGACAGGGGGTAGAAAACCTTAATAAATTCTCAAAAATAGGTTGCATTTTCCAAGGAAAAGGTGTGTTTTGAATGCCAAATGATGGGGATTTTATTTCGAACATGATTTGGGGGTTGTGAAAAATATTTATTTGGTGTCATTTGAGTTTCGACACTTATAAAAAATGCATGAATCATGTTATGACACTTTCTACATTTTAGGTGCGACACTTATGACACTTAGAATGTGAAGTTTGTGTCACATGCAACACTTAGAATGTGACATTTGCGCCACATGTGACACTTGCGACACTCAAAACATGACGTTTTCACCACATGCGACACTTTATATGCAAGTGTGGAATTTTTATGTGTAACAAATTTTCCCCCAAAGAGTGAAGTCAGAAGAGAAAACTGATGGATAAAATACTTTGTTCAATGCAAGGGTGGTAGAGTCCGAGAACCTGGTAGAACCTGTAAATAATCATCAAACAATATTAATATATGTTTCATTCCTAAGGCAAGAATACCTATGCTCGAAATATAAATGACTCAAAGCATGGCCACCGACCAATACATTATGGATCCATAGTGATATTGACTGAGGAGATGGCCACCAAAAATACAATGTGGATCCATTTCTCCATGACAGGACCTAATCGCAGCCAGGAAAGAATACATAGTAGAGATACGATATGAAAAGAACATAGCCACAGGCCAATACAAAGTGGATCTATGTAAATCAGTCAAAAATTTCCATCACAACCTAGGCAAAGAACATAACAGAGTGAGCAGTCAACCCAAGGTATTCGTCCTGATCCCAAAATGGTATGAGTCTAGCCATGTGAACAAATTATTTGATGTCGAACATGGTAGAAACCACTTGATTACCGATAATTTAGGTATAATGTTAACACGTGTGAAGGAAATCACTAATGATGTCAAATAATCCCAAGGTACCCTAGTACATTCCAACAAATGTGAATACATGAGATGAGGTCAAACATCCGTGGAATCAATCGATTAGGGGTCAATGATGTAAACCCACTATTGAAGGAGATGAGGCCTACCATTGAGGCATGCAGGTTCCAAGGTACTATTGTGTTTCTAAGTTGAATTCCTGGATAATGTGCTAAAGTCGACAGGAAAAGACTCATCAGAGGAGGGCCTTGATGTATCCCCCATCATCGACACAGAATGATCATAAGACAATGATATGAGATTGGAAATATGCACTTACACTGGAATGGAAACTAGTAATACTATATATGGTTGATATGACGTGAAAAAATTCCATTGAACATTATGAGGCATGACACAATATTCGACAACTTTGACTTGTTTGAGAAAAAAGACTAAACCATAGTAAGACAAAAGTTGGGGCACTCTTCGGGTGAGACAAAGGAGTAAAAAGACTCACAGGATTGGTGTGACTCAGGAGAGATAAGAATAACCAAATGCAGGGTGATATTCAAATAGGTGTGATGTTCATGAGCGACAACAACAACTTCCTTAAAGGTTTCAAGCCACTTGGCCCACTTCCTTCCATTTCCCCCCCATCTAGATAGACGAGTACTTCTTTATTGTTTATTGAGATCGAGGAGGATAACATGTGCTTGGTATAACTTATCTTCGGTAAGTTCTGCTTCCTATGTTTAATGAATTGGAATAAGTAAGGGTTCGTCCCCAGATGGGCCCTTCAATATATGGATTTACGAGTCTAGAGAAGGAAAAATCGTTTGTTTTTCATGTTTAGGGAGTTTGAAAATAACTTAAAGAAGACTTTGTAGATGTTATTTTTCATAATTTTAGTCTCCAAGGACCAAAAAAACATAAAATAATGCAAAGGAGAACTATTCTAACAAAAGTGATCAGAGTGTTCCTTTTTCATAGTTAGTCTGTTGGGAACGAAAAAGGGTTAAACTATTTCCCACCAAATGACTCTTCGTTATTTTATCGAGGTTGAAAAATGATGAAGCATGCTCGATTGGATCACAAGGTGACCAATAAGTTTCTCCTCATATGTTCCTGCATTAAAAAGACATTATAGGCAAAAAATCGTCAACAATTCCTTAAAAAAAATGGAAATTATGGAAAAATATCGAATAAAACGAGATTTCAATGTGAAAAATGTTTTAATAAAACTAGTTTGTAGGTGGTTAAAAGTAGTTTGGGTGAAAATTAGTTCATTTGACTTTTCACTTTCACATACCTCTTTCACTTGAAGTTTTTTTTCCATTTGTAGTTGTTCTTTCCGACGTTGATTGCAGGAGATTTGAGCCATCGTTTGTTATTTTTTCCAGACTAGGTTAGAGATCTGATCCTCCTCTTTCTTTTCAATGCTTTCATGGCTATTTTTATGCAAATGTTGACTATTTTTGGGCTCCTTGGGAACCTCCAATGTGCCCTACTAAGGTGGTCCTCCCCCAAGGCATCGAGGGGGCACCATCTATTATCTTGGCGCCCTGGTGCCTTTGACTAGGGAGTGCCAATGCTCTATAATAGCTTGTAGGGGGGTGCCAGGTGCAAAACAATTTTTTTTTGAATGATTTTATTGTTTAGGAAAGCATTTTTGGACTTGGGGTTTTGACTAATCATCTTTAATGTTGTTTTGCAGGGATTTTGATAGCCAATATGCTCGAGTGGAAGGAAAGATAGCACACAAATGATGATTTGGCTGCATTGCATGCCCCTCAAGCAAGGGAAGCTCTCCATAATTGTGGGTTACTAAAATTTTTCAAGATACATAACATGCGAAAGGAAACACTTCTCCTTGAGCATCTGATTGGATTATGGGATGCTGATGAGAAGGATTTATGAGTAGGATCTCATATTTTAGAGATAAAAATCAAGGATGTGTACCTTCTAATGGGGATATATAGAAGGGGATCACCCATAATCATATTTGGACATCGATCCACACTATTGCAAACTGATAATTACATAGCACAATTCTATATGCCAGGATCCCACAAGGAAAGTGGTAGGATTTCCATTAAGGATGTGACATATCTCCCATTATGAGCTATCCTATTCACCATTACCAAACTGGCAGGAAGCACCGGTCCTCATCTGGATTCCAAATCACATATGGAATACACAATTGAGTGTGTTGTGATGAATATCTTCAATTAGTGTGCAGGTTTCTTAGGAAATCTAAAAGATTAGATTTCCAGATGTACATCAAGGAGTCATAAAAAATTTGGGTATGTATATTTCTTGGTATCATTATTCTTGGAAAAAATACCCCTAATGAAGCCACAAATTTCTTTGATAGAGAATTCGATATCTGAGCCTCAGATGGAGAGGTGGACTAGCCTGTCACCTTGATTGGGGAATGAGCCTTCATCATTTTATTTCACTGCTAATTTATTTTCATGGTGGAGGAGGAAAATCATGATGATATAAAACTATCCTTATGTCGGGATGGAATTCAGAGGTAGTGCATATCTAGTGCTCCCTGAAGGGTCACAATGGGATGCATCAAGTAGATTCAAAAAACGTGACCTTGAAAAAAGTGTTATTTTATTTTATTTTTATTATATACGTATCTTTTTGTGTTACATAGAGGGATTTAAACATTTTTGTTTTTCATCATGCAGAGAGAGGGATGGCCCACCCAGCTTGAATTTCACCATTTGGACAATGAGACGGTGTCCAGGAAGAAACAGAGGTAGGTGGCGGAGTTGGAGGATTCCAAGAGGTAGAGAGAAATGTCAAGGGGATTACCATGGGTGTCCTTTCTATGAGATTGTGAGATGTGCCTTATCACTGTAGAGGCACACAATGGGTGTACCCGAGAGTTTGAGCCATTTCTACGGTGAGTAGCCAAGGAAGTGGTGTGTTATCGTG
>SNQJ01S0015876.1:12445-88584 GCA_010110895.2 Picea sitchensis | reverse complement strand
TTACTTCACTTTATTATTTACCTTTTAAAATCTCTTAAACCACTTTGACTACTTTGACCTTTTGGGGCTTCTAGATGACATATGAGGGTCCTCCAACTTCATAAGGCCATAACTCTCAAACCATGAGGAGTTATGTGACGTTCCACATGCCACCAGAAATGGAATGACATGTACTATCCATATAGAATAGTTTTATCTGAAAATATATCATAACTCGTACCATTATCCATCAAACAAACTTGGGTCCATTACCCAAACCTGGGGTCTCCAACTTCTCATGACCATAACTCTCTAACCATGAGGAGTTATGTGACGTTCCACATACCACCGGAAACATAATGACAAGAACTATCCATCTAGGATTGTTTACCTAACAAATTCATTTTCCTTCATCTCATTATTTCACAATTAAGCATGGGTTCTCTTACTCCACAAAGCATCTTCCCCTGAGGGATTTCACCATAAGGGGACCACTTTGGAGTTCATCCATCTTTACTTCTTATCAAACATGAAAAAACAATAATGAGTCATATTTACATCAAACAATATTGGGTCCATTACCCAAACCTTATTGTTGCAAGGATTTCTTCAAGGGTTGACATCAATGACAACCAACCTTAATCAACAACGACTTCTACATAGATGATTTGTTTCACTTTATTGTGATCTAAATCATAGTCCGAGTCAAGTTATAATTCTTTTTCTTTGAGCTCAACCACCAATGACTGTTTTGAGTGGCATTCATTGGTGTTGTTCCAAGGGATTTTTTGGAACTCACACCACTTTCTGATGCCCTTCTTAGACTTCCCATCTCTCTTTTTAGCTAGAGGATTGGAATGATTTTATTGATATTGAATTTGCTTTATTTGTCCTTCATTCTATGAGTTAGGGTTTCCATTTCCATGCTTCCGTTGTGGTATATTTTCAAACCCAAATTCCCTCTTAATCCATCGCTTGAATTTTTTTCTCTATTTTGACTGCAAACCAATAAGCAACTCCTAATGAGGATATTTACAAGAAATCCATCTATGTTTTGTTTTACCTATGTAGGACATTGCGGTACTTTAGAAACATGTGCTTCTCATAGTCTCTCATACCCAACTTTGAGTGTAAGGTATGGAATGTGTTTTTGTACTCCAACACCTTTTTGTCTCTTCCTTGACATAGAGTTGTCCATATCATGTACTGGTCATCATAGTTTCTAAAAGGGTAGAAATCCTCGTTTAGATCATTGACAAAGGCTTTCCAGATGGGTTCTCTCCCGAATGGCACAGATTCGTCTGTGGTGTACCTCTCCTAGTAACCTTCCGACTAAGCTCTAACACGGGGAAGGGATTTAAAGAGCATGAAGGTGATATTTTTTCTTTCGATTTTTTTTTGATAGAGTAATAACCTTATAGTAGATTCGACCATTTTTCTATATAATCTACATCTATCTAGCATTCAAACAAGGGGATATAAAAATTTACTTGTACCTTGAAGGGTGTTGCACCTACTAAATGGCTTCTTGTCAAAGATGCTTCAATTGCCATTGATAGTCACTAAAGGATCTAATAAAAATTATCCATCATATCATTCCTCTATTGCATGAGAGATTCCATGAGAAACATCTTGAAAGTGTCTCCTACTTTGTCATCTCTCTTTTATTCCACCATGGGAGGTCGCTTGGGATGGAGAGAGTTGTTTTCCTCAAGAAAAAATAGCTCGATATCCAACCATCTATACCCTAGCATCATTGGGGACATGAATTGAGAAACAAAAAGGATAATACTAATCTAATACCACATATCCAGATTATATTGAGAATGAAATGAGACAAAAATGAAAATATAGCACATAACACATAAATAAAGTGAAACCCATCTTTTATTAATGAATAACATAATATTGTAGAACACAAACTGGATATAATGGTGGTATCGTATCTATTAAGTGAAAAATATTTTGTCTACACTCATTCGCAATAAAAATTACATCACATTCTGTTGCATGCTCAAATGACCTCCTTCACCTCAATTATATATGAGAGAGTGAGAGGAGAATAATTCCCATGATGCATGTGGGATAAATTGGTCTAAGTTTACAAAATTACATAGGCATGTAAAACATTACGAATTCTTGGGAGGTCCCCCATACTAGTACTACTCTATCCCATGTGTGCTTAATTACAGAGTTCTATTGGGATCTGGTGCATTAACATTGTAGACATGTGCATATGATCACTAGGAAATCATTACATGGTGGCTTTAATTAACAAATGGAGATGGAATTACATTACATTCCCCTTCAAAAGGGTGAATATCATGGTTTATGAAAACCATAGGCTCGAAAGAATTAATTCAATGGAAAAGGTGGATGGCCACCGAGATCCACTTCGATCATTCATTTTTTTTTTCTTCAATCCTGCTTATTGTCATTGTAGTCATACTTGACCTATTGCCAGTTTCATTTGCTTTCGTTTGTTTTGTGACCCTATACCCATGGAGAGAACCAATACTAAGAGTGGACCTCACTTTCTAGTACCAATTTTTATTTATTTTTCTTTGCTCAGTTTCATACACTTGGAATGTAGAAGCATGCTATTAAGCCACTCATTCTCTCCAGACGAGAAAAATTTTAAACCATGAAAAAGACACTATATGAACTCACTTTTAACTCTTTTTTTTATTATTAAAAAATGAAAATACATATTCCAAGTAAGCGTTTACCTCTTTTTCAGACTCATAAAAAGACATGAAAAAGACACCTCCTAAGTATACTTTTAACTCTTTTTCGGGATCATAAAAATTTAATGAAAAAGACACTACTGAGCACACTTTTATGTCTCTTTCATCCTCATTAAAACATGAAGGAGACAATATGAAAAAAAAAAATTAGTGGCGGGGGGTGTTTACCATTGATCTGCATTCATGAAAGTGGCAATGTCAGTGGTGTTTCCATTGAACATAGCACATGTTTGAGTGTTTGTCTTACAATTGGGTTATATCTTGCCTAGGACTCGTACCATCATTATGAATCACATTTACTCCTCCGACCAATTACTCTTATTGTCACTATGGAGAATGTTTTAATGCCTCATGTGTTGTTGCACTATACTAGTGGTTCTTTTGAGTCATGCTTCCAAGTCATCATTATGTCATTCTGTATGTTCATGGGAAGTTTAGCTTAAGTCGACCATTTATTGTCTTGTTGACCATTCGAGTCAACCATCCCTATGTCAGTTGTACTTGGTGATTCTATCACTTCACATAATATCTCTTTGTATGTTTTATGTTGATTGATGGGGGATACATTAAGGCCCTCCTTCGATGGATCTATTTCGATCAACTTCAACACATTATCTAGGAGAAGGATCTAGAAACCAACCAGTACCTTGGAGATTGCAGTCCTTAGTGGTAGGCTTCCTCGCGATCGAAGACAAGTTTACATAATTGAATCCTGATCAATCGTTTCTACACGTGTTTGAAATTATATCCTCTATTCACACTTTCTAGATTGTACTATGTACCTTGGTGTCCATTTTCATTATTGGTGGATTCCATCGCTTTTGTTAACAATATCCATCGATGAACAATAATTAAACCATTTCCACCATTCTTGAAATCAATTCATTTATTTGCATGATGTAGAATCATACCATCGGGGTTTGGGATGAATACCTTGGGTTTGGGGCCATATCACTCATTCATGCCACCCCTCCCAAGTTGCAATGGAATACATCACTATAGTATTAGTTCTTTGAAGACTATTGGGGAACTCTCCTTGGTGCATGATGCCTTATTGATATATTTTGTGACATAGATCCAAATTGTATTTTCTCCTGGCTAAGATCTGTTTGATGACATGGATCCACTGTGTATTATTTCATCATCATGGTCTTGCATTTCATTTCATGAATACACTGTGTATTGTGTTGGTGGCCATGCTTTGTTTTTATTCTGAGCATGCATATGCCTACCTCAAGGATGATATATATATATATGCTTGATTCATGACTAATTGCAAGTACTCACTGGTTCCTTGATCTCTAAGCTCCTTCCTTATGCCACTCATCACCATGAATTTTCATAATGTATTTCGAGCATTAGTTCCTCTTCCAACTTCATGCATTAGGGGGAATCTGTTATACTTGTATTTTCCACCATAGGTTTTGCAAGCATGTTATTAGATGTTATAAGAATAGAATTACATAATTGAGTAAATTTCTCATACTTATTTCACAAGGAAATAATTATTTTGTTACAATTTCATAATTATGAAATAAGAATTATTTCATAATTGAGAAAAAAACTCTAATTGAAAAAAAAGTTCATGGTGAGTTGGAAAAATCTCATAATTGAGCATGAAACTTGAGAAAATATCTCACGATAGAGAAAAAGATCATAATAGGTTGACAAAATCTCATAATTGAGTATGGAACTTGTGCATGACTTGTAATTTCTTAGTTCACATGCCATCAATCCTATCTATGACTTATAATTTCTTAGTTCACATGCCATTAAGCCTATCCATGACTTGTATCCACCCAATTCACATGTCATGAATCATATCTCCATTCTCTTATAAATTACTATAAGAAGAGTCCAAATAAAGGAGATGAGAGGAGCTATATTTTGAGAGTGGTTACACTAGTGAAATAGAGAGGGAAGCTCAAGTGGCCGAGGAGGAGCATCAAGAACCTGAAACTAGGAGCATCTCTTTCATGACTTAAGGTATGGTTATGTGTGTTAATATTATGGTAGCCGCGGGAGGTATTTACCTCCACGTGTGAACCTGACGAGAATAGAAGACTTTGGAAAGCAAGAGAAACCCTAATGAGTTGGATAGTAAGCCTAAAATCCTTGTCAACTCAAGAAGATATTTTATATTAGGTTATTAGCCTCTAAGAGAAGAAGTTGGCTAGAAATAATAACAATATACTGAACAAACACATACCTAGAAGGAGAAGTCGGCTCCAACAAATCTGGCAGAACTAGTATAAATACAGGGCCCCAGTTCTCATTTGTCACATCTCAGCAGTTGAAGAGAGAGCCATTTCTGTGCACAATAGTTCCCATTTTAGTGCGTACGTTTGGGTGTTGGCTACAAAAGCAGTAGCTGCAGCTAGCAGTTTGGGTGTTGGCTTGACTATCTCTTGGATAGGGTTTGGGACTATCTGATCAGTCTTTTGTGATGCACTATCCTTGGGGAAAGGTGTGCTACCCTTTGTTTGGCTATCTAGCCTAGGGTTTTCTTCCGGAGGAATTCTCAGTCAAGGTTAAGGTGCTCGGAGGGAGGCTTCGACCTATGGTTGGGTGACGAAGGTATCGTCAACGGTAAAACAAGCACACCATCTTCTATATTGTAACAGGTTATGGGCCCACACCTCCTTCAGACAGCCTAAAACGCTAGAAGGAAACATAGCTGCTAGATATTGAGCTCATTGAGGAACTGTTGCTAGGGTTACTAGCTGGAGAAACTTCCAAAGCACTGTAGCTAGGGTTACTAGCAGAAGCAGTTATAGAAACCCTAAACCTCTTATTGAGGCACCTTAAGTGACGAGATTGACCTAATCTCTAGATAGATCAGTGTGCCCTAGCCTAGCACATCTCCTGGTACTCTCAGAAGGCTAAGACATGAAGTTTGGATTTCTGGTCAAAATCTAGGGTTTGACCAAGTCAAGCAGCCATGAAAAACTCTATGAAGTCTGAGAACAAGTTAGATGGAGCCTCTAACTTTAGAGCGTGGAAGACAAGGATCAACCTCATCCTTGCTAAGAATAAAGTGATGGATATTGTGAAAGGAAAGATCGTGAAGCCATAGTTTGAAGAAGGAAAAGAGATGGAACCATAGAACATTGCAGTTACGGAGAAGTTCAAAGACATTGACATCAATTCCATGAGTATCATAATGGATTCCATAAAAGACCACTTGATACCCTACATCTCCCATCTTGACTCATCAAAGAAGATGTATGATGCCCTAACAAATCTCTTCTCAGTCAGAAACATCAGACAAGTTATGAGTCTAAAGAATGAGCTCCGTGACATGAAGATGAATGATGATGACATCATAACGTCACACTTTGTAAGGATCTCCCATTTTAGAGATCAACTACAAGCTATTGAAGAGATAATCTTAGAGAAGGAATTGGTGAACATAGTACTCAATGGTCTTCCCAAGACATGGGATGCATTTGTTGCAAGCATGAACACAAGGAAGGAGTACCCGAGATTTGAATAACTTTGGACTTGATGTACTCAAGAAGAATCAAGGATCAATGCAAAAGAGAAACCTCAAAAGAAGTATGATGATCAAGCCTTCACAACAATATTCAAGAACTTCAGGGACAAAAGAAAGTTCGATTAAAAAAGGAATCCAAAACAAAGAAAAGATATTTCAGAAATATAGTGCTACAACTATCAAAAGTATGGCCACTACAAGAACCAATGTCCCGAGCTAAAGAAAAGGAAAGAGAAACATGAAGCATCAGTTGCCGAAGAAAAGGAACCTACAAATAAGGCTAAGCAGGATGGAAGAGACTTCTTCTACTAAAAGGTAACAACACTCTTCTTATTTCTTGTACACATCTTGTTTGCATCGTCTCTGTACATATCTTGTATATCTCTCTGTTGAAAGATAATGCGTTCCATCGAAGAAAAACAAGATAAGGATTGCTATACAAGAAAAGATGAAATATATTATGTGATATTTATTACAAGATAAGTCAAAATCATAATCAATCATGAAGAAACTTAGAAGAAGCAAAGACAGAAATAAGTTAGCAATCGAGAGGAAATTGGAAAAAGACTTATGACACTCTATAGAAGACAATAAGATGGAAGCATGGAATCTGTTAGACAAGAGAGCCAATTATATATTGCAGAAGACAATAAGGATGCAGATGGAAGCATGGACCCTATTAGATAGAGGAAGCCAATTACATGCATCTATACATGAAGCAAGGATTAGGAGGGAGCTAATTATATGATCCATTGAAGATGATGAAATGTATATATCTATGGTAGCAGTCATGAAAGACAGTACGTGTTCAGTTCAACCACAAAAGAAGACTTCTTCAGAAGCCTTAAAGTATTCATGGTTATCCATCCAGATCCGTGATCCAATGATGGTAGGAAGAAGTTGAATCTCTAGGGCATGGAATCTATAAGAAATCCCATGGACCCAAAAGCTAAAGAAAAACATGAATAAGAACATGAAGATTCCAATAAATAAAGAGAAACCAGAATAACCAATCATTACATCAAGAATCAAAAGATTACCAGCTTGATATGAAAGCAATCAAGCAGAAGAACTGAAAGTCGTGATGAAGAACTGTATATAGAAGACTTATGAATAAAAGAATTGCAAGATCTAGAACTAGAGGTTCTCCCAGATGGAGGGAGAAGACTATGATGACTGATTATTCCAGTACACCAGACTTATCTCTATATAAGTCATTATATCATCCACAAACATCCAAAGAGTTGGAGTTCTACATCAGATGAATGCAAAGAATGTTCTCCAGAAAAATTGAATAAAGAGTGTATGAAGAGAAATCTCAAGACTTTGAGGCATACCAGAAAGAGACTCCTGTATGCAGATAAGAAGAAGATGAATTGGTGGAGAATCTCCAGTACACAACAAAAGCGTGGTGAAGATTTCCTATAAAGCATCAATATGAATACCTAGTAAGATCAGATCTCATGATGATAGAAGAAGTGCCACACGAATATGTTCCAGTTCTCCAACTATGACATACTCTATCGTTTGGATCTACACGAAGCCTTCAAAAGTGTTCTAAACTAAATTACATTTGAATTCAAGCATTACAATATCCATGATGAAGTCCAGGAAGGAAACGTAAAGCTTGGGTATATCCCCACTGAAGAGCAGACAACAGATATCCTGAAAAAACCTCTATCCAGAATCAAGTTTGCATATTTCTGAGAGAAGATGGGGATCATAGAAATAACTCCCTTAGCTGAAAGGGAATATTATCCAAGCTAAGAGAAGGTAAGGAAAAATATTCTTGAAAAACATTTATTTTTGTGATTTAAATAACTCTCCAGTTAGGAGGGAGCACTTAAAATATTACTTATCCTTGTAATTGAAAATTAGTCCAGATTGGACAGATTCTTTCCTGTTCGGAAAGTGAATTGAGATTTCTGATGAACAGTGACTGATTGTTTATGTATCATAGACAATGACTTACCATTTTGGTTAGCATGGGGAGTGGTATAGGGCTGTCTTTCTTCTTGAGAGTTACTCAAGAAGACTGGCCCGCCTCACCGGACAATGATTTCTCATTGTAATTAACATGAGGAATGGTTCGTTTTGGAGGTTGATGCAGGACTGACATTCCTTAGGGTTACACATTCTCTCCAGGGTGCACTTTGATTAGTGTAGGAGGAATGTCCCGGGGTGGGGAATGGTTCAGAAAGTCATTCCTTAGGGTTACACATTCTCTCCAGGGTGCACTTTGATTAGTGTAGGAGGAATGGCCTAGGGTGGGGAATGGTCCAGGCTCAGTAATCAGGGACAGACATCCCTTAGGGTTATAAATTCTCTCTAGGGTGCAATTTTATTAGTGTAGGAGGAATGGCCCAGGGTGGGGGATGGTTCGGGACATACACTCCTTAGGGTTATGCATTCTCTCTAGGGCGCACTTTGATTAGTGTAGGAGGAATGGCCCAGGGTGAGGAGTGGTCCAGATACACACATTCCTTAGGGTTTATACATTCTGTCTAGGGTGCACTTTGATAAGTGTAGGAAGAATGGCCCAGGGTGAGGAATGGTCCATGCTCCAAAAACATAAACAATCCTTCTTCCTTGGTCGAGAAGAATAGGGAAGATAGCCCATTGCTGATGAGGGCAGATATTATTTCATATCTCACAGACGTGAGTGAAATATTGGCCCAGATGATTCAGTTTATTTTTAACAATATTTTCTGTGTAGGATGACATCAAATGATTGTTATAGACAATAGAGGTATACTACTGTGGTGGATATGTTCCACCATTCGTGAGGAAGATATTCTTTCAAAGCTCACAGATGTGAGTGAAAGATTGGCCTAGATAATCCAGTCTATATCATAACATTGTTTATATGCAAATTGCTATTAGATGTTTGTTATGAAGATTATATGAAAGTAGATGAAGACTACTATGGTGGAATATATTCCTTCAAAACTCACAGATGTGAGTGAAGGATTGGCCCAGACAAATCATTTTATATCATAACATTGCTTCTATACATGTTGCTATTAGATGGTTTTTATGAAGACTGTATGATAGTAGATGAGGACTACTGTGGTGAATATGTTTCACTGTTCGCAACCATATGTTGTTGATCAAGTACTTGTGTGTTACTTGGTGTGGTAGTGTACCATTGGATTGTAGTTATGTACTACTATGAATAGACACAATTGTGTTCTATCCTTGTTCTAATTGCCTTGAAGAATATCAACAGTTTATTGGAGATAACGATCATTTAGGTGAATGATGAACATAGATTTTTCCAAACGGAAAACAGTTCAGAGTTTTACTCCTCTTGTATCACTCTATGGTGAGAGTGACTTATCCAACATCATATCTAATTACTTAGATGAAGTATGGTTTCGAGAGTTGATGCAGCTGATGGTGATGGTGATGCTCATGATCTAGTCATGAAATAGTCTAGATGACTATATTGATGCTACTGGGTAAATGGTATGTTCTGTGCTCAAGCCCATTACCTGCAAATACCTCTCTAGCTAGGAGGAAGTGTTAATATTATCATAGTTGTGGGAGGTATTTACCTCCACGTGTGAACCTGACGAGAATAGAAGACTCCGGAAAGAAAGAGAAACCCTAATGAGTTGGTTAATAACCCTAGACGCCTTGTCGACTCAAGAAGATATTTTATATTAGGTTATTAGCCTCCAAGAGAAGAAGTCAGCCATAAATAATAATAATATACCGAACAGACACATACCCAGAAGGAGAAGTCGGCCCCAACAAATCTGGCAGAAGTAATATAAATATAGGGCACCAGTTCTCATTTTTCACATCTTAGCAGTTGCAGAGAGAGGCAGTTCTGCACACAACAGTTCCCAGTTTTGTGCGCATGTGTGGAGGAGAGATGCAAAAGCAACAATTGCAGCTAGCAGTTTGGGTGTTGGTTTCACTATCTCTTGGCTAGGGTTTGGGACTATCTGATCAGTATTTTGTGATGCACTATCCTTGGGGAAAGGTGCACTACCCTTCGTTTGGCTATTCTCAGTCAAGGTTAAGGTGCTCGGAGGGAGGCTTCGGCCTATGGTTGGGTGACGAAGGTATCGTTAATGGTAAAATGAGCACACCATCTTCTATATTTTAACAATGTGATTGATGTATTGATCTCATTTATTAATATATAGATCATTATGATTTTCCCCTTCTCATGCTTATGCATTCAATGTTTAATATTTTCTTGAGCTAGATCTAATCTTTCCTTGACTAGATTAGGTTAGATCTAGTTTTGATTTTGTGTCCTTAATGATTGAAAAGGTTTGGGAGGAGTTTGTTTTGTCTATTTGTGTGTAGGTATCATGTTGAAGGAGTTGGAGTAGGATCTTCAGGACTACACCAACCAAGGACATGAAAGGAAAACTTGTTTTGATAAGGTATTCCTTTCTCTCCAATTCTTATAGAATAATTAAGGCAAATCTTGTAGATCTAGGGAAACCTTGTTGTGATATATACCTCTTTTATATCTTGGACCAAGGGCAGGTCCAAGGAAGGTCCGACTTATCCGTAGGCTAGATTTATCCAAAACACCAAGTAATAAAATGATTAACCTCTCTGTGCCTAAAATAATTTTTTGAATGGATAGACCATGTGCATGTGACATAACCACCACAAAAGGCCTTGTAAAGGTAATATTTATTCCATGAGTCTGATATATGTACCATTATAAGGCTTTGTTCCTTATGAATTGGCATTGGAACCCTATCCATGTATGAAACTAAACATCTTAGGGCCTAACATCTGCTTTTGTGGATCATGCACCATGCATAGGGTCCTAAACCACCACAAAGGCATTGTAAAGAAAATGTTTTTCCCATAATTGTAATATGGATTTTTTTACAAGGTATTTCACACCATGATGGGGTATCAAGGAATTTCTCATGGTTTAGGGATGGAAACCTAGGTCATAGGCCCTAAAATATGTCTCTATATGGATAATGGACCATGCATATTCCCCAATATCTCCTCACATGTCCTATAAATGGAATATTTGGCCTATATGTGGGATATGAGTTCCTTTACAAGATTTTAAATATAAATTATGGGTGGTAAAGCCTTGAACATGGTCCAATGAGTAAATCTAGAGTCTTAGGAGCTTAATAAAGCTTAATTTAAGGCTCAGGGCTAGGAATGAGGTTCTCCACCAGCACAAATTCCCTATGAAGGGAATATTTATCACATTAGTATTATATGTGTGCCATGGAAATATTTTTAACACCTATGATGAGTTTAAGGGCCTTGTAGATGGTATTAGGAATAAAAAGAATGGTTGTAAATTATAATTATAGGGATTAAGGTGATGCATATGGCCCTAGACCACAAAATAGGTGACATGTAAGAAATCACATATGCATAACTTATTAAAGACTTCTAGGCATTAATTATGAATTAGAATGATGAAGGATTATATTCATTAATTAGAAAATGCTTAACATAAGTGCTAAATCGATTAATATGATTATCATTGCATGTATTGAAAAGAGTTTAGAGCATTGAACTGCCTTCACAAATGTATCCTTTGTCAATTTTTTTTATTATTATTTAAGAAACATAAATAAATATGTAGAAAAGCATGAAGTGTATAACAACAAAACTCAAGATCTTTCTCGTTGTTGAAAAAGTGTTGAAAATAAAGGTTGAGACAAAAAAAATTATAGCAACATAACAACATATTCATTTCCATTTCAAAAGAGTCATTTATTCTTTTGAAAATTGAAATGAAATTGTATAGGAATCTCAAAAGTATATAACAAGATCTCTCTAATATTTTTCCAATGATTTAAAGAGCACAATTTATGACAAAATTACCATCCTTTACCAGAAATATTTGTTAAAGGGATCTAACTTTTGTGTCCATTTGTTAAATGGAACATGCGGTCATCATCCAACATTCAAATAATTTTTAGTGGATTGTTTGTCTTCGCCTTGTGTTTGATAATTTGGGTGCATCTGATTTATATTTGACATCACAAATCGAGTGGTTTGGGTTGAATAAACAAAAATACTTATCTCAATTAACATGTTTGTTTTTTATGATATTTTTTAATATGCTATTCATATTAATTTTGATTAAATTACACATGCATACAAATTTAATTATACAAATTTCAAATGTATATTAAATTGAAAAAACAATTTTTTTATTTATTTCTTATTTATTTTTCTTTTAACATATATCATAATTATAAAATACAAAATATTTTTACTAAACCATTTTATTACCTTACCCACATATACTCTCTATTTCTTATTTATTTTTCTTTTGACATATATCATAATTATGAAATATAGATATATTGTATATATATTATAAAGTTTTTTTTTCCTTACCTATGCACGCACATGTATATTACCACATAGCAAGATCTAAAAAAAATAAATTGAATATATTAAGGTGCAAAAAACTTTACACTTGAACTTGTAATTTCATGTTTATGTTTTGTTTTTTGTTTTTTTGTTTTTTTAAATATAAAATTAACATTAAAATTAGTAAAAAAATTAGTTGTTTACATGTTAAAAAAAAACATTAAAACATTATTTTCTAAAGAAAAAATCAACATTTCTATTCATAATTTGAATGGAAATTGCACTTTTTATGTGCATAATGCACTCAAAAATTTAATATTATATATTAGTGTCCCATTGAAAAATAAACCTCAATACTATGCCTTTTTTCTTTCTTCTTTTTAATGAAAATAAACTTCAACACTATTTTTTCTTTCTTCTTTAACCTTCATGTCACCCCCTCTCCCTAACAAGGAGAAAATTCCATATTGACTAATGGTAAATAAAAATTCAAATGGCCATGACTCACATTTTAAATGCAATATCTAAAATTTGGAAGTTATTCCAATTCCTTATCAAAATCAAAGTAGTTAGATTCATGAATTATCTTCATTCCCCCTTATGAGACTTCATGTGAAATTATCACCATCAAGTTGTTCTATTTTTCTACTCAATATAGCCTGGAGGGTGTCGATTCTTCAATGCACACTTCTATGAATCCATTGGTATCCTTCTATAAAACTGCAGTCTATTGTTGTTCTATGTTCTATTCCTATTCATCATCCAACAACTATTTCTAAAATAAACTCCATCCTTTGGGTTCTAGTTTATGTATTGTATTCTTATTAGAATAAAACCATGCATGAAGTCATGACTCCTACAAATATCCTTCTTATTATTGACATATCCAACACCATAAAGTTGTATTTTCATAATCTAAATCTTGATTCCATATGGGACCTTTCATTTGGATTTGAGCTTATCCAACAACCCCTTACTAATGTTAATACCCACATAGATATGTGCATATGTAAAAATACCAATCTTCATCTAAGCTATTTATGTTTCTAGATATCTACTTGAGATATGTTGAATGTCTTAAAAAAATTTAAATCCCAAAAGTGTATTGGAAAGTTTGGCAAGCATACCCAAATAGAATCTTTGTGATATTCATATTTGAGGGGTTAAATTATAGGAACCATGGAGTGACCACAAGGTAGTGAAAATAACCTCTTTTCCCTAGAACTGGTGACCCTCTTCGAAATTTTTCTCACATTTAGTAATATAATGACTTTGGGCAATAAGAAAACCTATGGAAACTAGATATACCTCACAATACCTTGTCTAGTTCTAATAGAGCCATCGATACAAATTTGATGTAGTAGGATAGAAATCGTAAAATTAACAAATTGTCGCTTGGATTCATATTACAAAAGGAGGTTTAGAACTAACTCCTATGTTACCTCTAGTATGTTAAGCCCTAATATTGGCTCATTACCCCTTAATTGGTGCATATTACATTAGTAATGTTATTTTATTTATGTCAGCTTTATTCCATTAGTTGTAATTATATCTCCTAGTCTCCTATATATACCAAGGAGACATTTTCATTTAGAAACATCTTGTACTTGAACATTTATGAGGGGTAAAAGGAGGTTTCCCCCTCAAAGAGGCTTATTATCTGAAATTCTCTCTTTTTCAAGGCATTGAGTACTTATTCTGAGGTTTTTATATGCTATATCGATATTTGGTTCTTAACATATTGTATCCGAGCTCAAGGTCTTGGGGTTTCACTGCTATATTCGAGACACCTTGGAATTTTCGCTATAATGTTTTTTTCTACAATGTTTCAGAAGGAACATCTTGGAAGATATTATTAGAAATTATTAAGGTCTATGTGGTAGCAATTTCATCTTTTGGGTCATCGTAAATTTATAGATACACCATGTGGAAGATAGGGTATCTGACTAGTCCTATTGACTAGTCTCAAGCAGGTGTTCTGAGTAAAACAATCATAAATTCTTCCTAGAGTATACAAATTGAGTGAGACCAGTTGCATTGGATAGTGGACAGACCGTATTAGTTCTGGTATGAGTTTCAAAAATTTATATCAATTATTTTGTATGGGGCACATTATACAAGTGAGATCTCCTGGATATGCCAAAAATCAACAAGTTGTGGGGAAGTTACTGTAAATTCCACTTGACACATCCAATTTTTATCAGACCTGTGGCATTGAAGAGAAGAAATATCAGAGACCTATAAAAAATAAAACTTCATACTCAAAAGGGCCGAAATTTTTGAGATACAATAAAAGGAAGATTGTCTAGAAGAACCACCCCAAAATCAAGGTTTAAAGAGATACTTGACCAACATGCCAGCAAAAAAGGGAACTTCTACAGCAAATAGGCCTCCAGAAAATCCTACTTGGAATCTTGATGAAGGTGAAGAAATGCGTAGGGACATAAATGATTTACAAAATAAGACAATAACAAAAGTTGAACTACAAGAGATGATTGATTCAACAGAAGCTAAGTTTGAGGCAATAAATACTAAGATGGAAGCCTTAAAAGGGGATATCATTGAAGGATTGAAAAAATTCCTAATAGAGAGGACACCTGAAAGTGAAAATGTATCCCATGAAATTCATGATGAGGACACAAGGAAGGTGAATGAAGAATGGAGAAACTCCAACTTTGGGTTGAAGACTAACCACGTGTTAGAATATAGAAGATTGTGCTCGTTTTACCATTGACGATACCCTCATCACCCAACCATAGGCCGAAGCCACCCTCTGAGCACCTTGACCTTGACCGAGAAGAGAATCCTGGTAGAAATCCAATAGCCAAGAGAGGCTAATGAACTAAGCAAGAATAGAAACCAAGCTGAACAGATGATCCCACCCAAAGACTAGCGCACACCTTCCTAGAAAATTGTGCACAAGCTACAACTGCACCTGCGCAGATCCAGTTCACTATGTAATTGCTGAGATGTGAATAATGAGAATTGGTGCCCTATATTTATAGTAGTTTGGGAAGTTTAACTGGGGCCGACTTCTCCTTCTAGGTATTAATAAATTCATATTAAATATATTTCTGCAGCCGACAACCTGTCTATGGTTTCCTTCATTTCTTTGCTTCCTTTCAGAGGATTCTAATCTTGTCATAGGTCACAATAGAGGTTCATACCTCCCAAAGATACCATAATATTAACACTCCCTCCTAGCTAGGGAGGTATGGTTTTGAGCACAACAGACCATTCAACTGGTAGCAACACGAGCACCATCATTATTATCCAACTAGATAATCTCCTATGACAAGTGGTACAATATCAATTGATAGAACACACCTGTGTCTATTCAGGTAGTACGCAACTACTCAAACCATGACACATAGTCACAAACAGTGGAACAAATCCACCACAGTAGTATATCTCTACTATTTGGAGACAAGCAGTCTCTGGGCCAATCTGTCACTCACATCTGTGAGTTCTGAAAGAATATTTGCCTCATGAATAGTGGAACATATCCACCACAGTAGTTTACATCTACTGTCATATATTCTTCATAACAAACATCTAATAGCAACCTACATAGAAACAATGTTATGATAAAATTGAATCATCTGGGCCAATGTTTCACTCATGTCTGTGAGATATGAAAGAATATCTTTCCTTAGTATAGAATATCAGCAATGGGCTATCTACCTCATTCTTCTCAAACAAGGAAGAAGGATTGTTTCTGATTTCTGAGCATGGACCATTCCTCACCCTGGGCCATTCTTCCTACACTTATCAAATTTCACCCTGGATAGAATGTATAAACCCTAAGGAATGTGTGTATCTGGACCACTCCTCACCCTGGGTCATTCCTCCTACACTAATCAAAGTGCATCTTGGAGAGAATGCATAACCCTAAGGAGTGTCTGTCCTGGACCATTCCCCAACCTGGGCCATTCCTCCTACACTAATCAAAGTGTGCCTTGGAGAGAATGTATAACCCTAAGGAATGTTTGTCCCTAATTGTTGAGCCTGGACCATTCCCCACCTTGGGCCATTCTTCCTACACCAATCAAGGTTCACCCTGGATAGAATGTGTAACCCTAAGGAATGACTATCTGGACCATTCCCCACCCCGGGCCATTCCTCCTACACTAATAATAGTGCACCTTGGAGAGAATGTGTAACCCTAAGGAATGTCAGTCCTGCATCAACCTCCAAAACAAACCATTCCTCATGTTAACTACAATGAGAAATCGTTTTCTGGCGAGGTGAGACAGTCTTCTTGAGTAGCCCTCAAGAAGAGAGACAACCCTAGACCACTCCCCATGTTAACCACAATGGGAAGTTGTTTTCTATGATACATCAACAATCAGTCATTGTTCGTCAGAAATCTTAATCCACTTTCTGAACAGGAAAGCATCTGTCCAATCTGGACTATTTTTCAATTACAAAGATAAATAATATTTTCAGTGCTCCCTCCTAACTGGAGAGTTATTTAAATAAATAAAAAATGTTTTCCAAGATTCTTTTTACGTACCTTCTCCTAGATTGGAGAATCTTCCCTTTCAACTAAGGGAGTTATTTCCACGATCCCCATCTTCTCTCAGAAATATGCAAACTTGATTTTGGATAGAGCTTTTGTCAGGATATCTGATGTCTGCTCATCAGTGGGGATGTACTCGATATTTACCTCTCCTTCCTGAACTTTATCTCGAATAAAGTAGTATTTGATCTCAATGTGTTTCAACCTTTCATGAAAGACTGGATGTTCGAATAATCTTATACAACTCTGATTATCACAATATATTATGGTCGATTCTGGAGTCTTATCGAATAAATCTGAGATTAACTTCCTTAGCCATACTACTTTTGTGCATGCTTCACAAGCTTCCATATACTCTTCTTCTACTGTATTGAGTGCGACAGACTTTTGTTTTTTGTTGCCCCAAGATATCATAGCGGAGCCCAAGCTGGAACACATACCTGAAGTACTCTTTCTGTCTTCTGCACTTCCTGCCCAATCAGAGTTTGTGAAATTATGAAGTTGGATATCACTAGATGTGGTATATCTCAGGACATAGTTTATTGTCCCAGGAATATATCTTAGGACATGCTTTGCAGCTATCCAATGCTCTTGTCTAGGTTCCACTTTGAACCGACTTAATGTATTTACAAAAAAGAAAATATTTGGTCGAGTATTTATCAAATACATCAATGATCCAATTAGCTGTCGATATAGAGATGGATCTATCAAATTAGAATATGGGACTTTCACCTTTCTTATATCCGCATTCTTAGGAGTGTCCATGGACTTACAGTCCATCATTCCAAACTTCTGAAGGATCTTTATTGCACACTTTCCTTGTCCAAGGAATACTTCACCATGCTTCTGCCATACTTCTAGTCCCAAGTAGTAATGCATGAGACCTTAGAGGCTAGTTCCTTCTTGCACTGGATAATTAGAGATTCTTCACTTGTTATGAATAGATCATCAACATATAATAGTAGAATCACAGGTGCGTTATCCATGACTTTGTAATAAAGGTTTGGATCTGCATGACTCTTGGAGAAACCAAGTCTTGTTAAATAGTTGTCCATTCTGGCGTACCAAGCCCTTGGAGCTTGCTTGATTCCATATAGATATTTATTCAATTTGCGAATGTGGGTATCTCTGGAATGTACCTAGAATACTTGAGGTTGTTCAATATATACTTCTTCTTCAATAGCTCCATTGAGGAAGGTTGTCTTTACATCCATCTAGTGTAGATTCCATCCCATGGAAGCGGCAAGAGATATGATAGATCTGATGGAGGTATACCTTACCACCGGAGCAAAGGTTTCATCACAATCTTCTCCCTCCTTCTGGGAGAATCCTCTGGCCACGAATCTTGCTTTGTATTTATCCACGCTTCCGTCTGCTGCATGTTTGATCTTGTATACCCATTTTGAGGTTACCACTGAGTTTTCTTTAGTTCTGGGTACAATTTCCCATACTTCATTTTTCATAATGGACTAATGTTCTTCTACCATAGCTTCTTTCCATTTTACCTTTTGAACTGCTTCTTCGAATGTAGTAGGTTCTTCTTCTAGAAGCTTCGTCATGTATGTTTCATAACTTGAGAATCTTTTCGGTCTTTTGCTCTTCCTGTATGTTCCTTCTGGAACCTTGATTCTTTCTGCATCTTGTAATGTGGCTTCAAGCCAAGCTAGTCATTTCTTGGTCTTAGGTATGATAACTGAATCATGTTTTCATATGGCTCCATAGGATGATTAGGTTGATCCTTTTCGTCATTTTTTGTTTTATGTGTTTTCTTCATTTGGTTCTTCAAACTCTTCTTCTTCTATAATTTCTTCGATGGATTTTCTGAAGGCCATCCTTTCATTGAATGTTACATTTCTTCTAACTTCGATCTTGTGTTTTTCTGGAATATATATTCTATAGGATTTGGATGAGTCACTATATCCCATGAATATTCCCTTCTTTCCTGAGGGTTCTAGTTTATTCCTTTTATCTTTGGGAATATGAGAGTAAACTAGACATCCAAATATTCTTAGATTTTCTACATTAGGTTTCTTACCTATGAATGATTCTTCTTGTGTCATGTCCTTCAATATGCGATGAGGGCTTATGTTCTGTACATATATTGTCGTCATTGCTTCTTCTCCCCATAGAAACATGGATAGACCTTGATCGTTCAATAGGGATTTTATTGTTTCTTCGATAGATCTGTTCTTTCTTTCTGTTACATTGTTTTGTTGAGGATTATGAGGAACAGTCATCTCCCTCCTAATCCCTACTGATTTGTAGAATGCAACAAACTCCTTCGAGGTGTATTCTCCTTCATTATTTGATCTTAATGTCTTGATCTTCTTGTTCATAAGGTTTTCTCTTTCTGCCTTGAATTCTTGGAACTTGTTGAATACTTCATATTTTTATTTCAGTAGGTACAACCATGTATTTCTTGAATAGTCATCTATGAAGATTAGTTAGTAGAGAGATCCTCCTAGAGATCTGAATGGAATTAGACTGCAAACATCTGAGTGTATTAGATCTAGGATTTCCTTGGATCTATTATTGTTGCTTGGAAATGGTCTCTTGATGTTCTTCCCAAGGGCACATCCATTGCAGATTCCTTCATGTGTAGATTTCAATTCTGGTATTCCTTCAACCATTTTTCCGATGAAAGGTAATGCTTGATAATTGATATGAGCATACCTTCTATGCCAAAGTTCATTAGGGTTGGCTTCGTCATGTACTAGAGCTTCTTCATTTCGTTCTAGTAGTCTATACAGATTTCCTTCACGACTTCCAATAACCCTAGTGTCTTCTATGCTAGAATTCTTATGCCATGATAACACCTTTCCATCCATGAAGGCTATTCTATTTCCTTTCTCTTCTAAACATGATATTGGTACAAGATTATTTTCTAAACCAAGTACATATAGAACATTACTTAAGAGAACATGATTACCTGATTCCAACTTGATGGAGGCTTGTCCAAATCCTTCAAAGGGGTAAGTACTTTTGTCTCCAAGCTCCATTTTGTACGATGTCTTTCTCTCATTTCGATTTGAGAGTCTAGCTTGATCTCCTGTCATGTGCCTGGAAGCTCCACTGTCGATTATCCACATATCGTCTTCAATTGTCCCAGTAAGTGCTGAGTAGTGTAAGACATTGATTGTTTCACACATATCTTCAGTTGACTGGTAATTGGTCATGTCTTGATCCAAAACTTCAACTTCATCATTTTTTTCTTCTGAGAGAGACAAGAGGTGTGTTGAGTTAGGGCACATCTGAATATCTTCTCCTTGAGAGAGATGCTCCATCACAAGGTGCCAGATCTAAGAATTAGGGTTTCTGCAACTGCTTCTGCTAGTAACCCTAGCTGCAGTGATTTAGGAAGTTTCTCCTACTAGTAACCCTAGCGATAGTTCCTCAACGAGCTCAATATCTAGAGGCTATGCTTCCTTCCAGTGTTTTAGGCAGTATGAAGGAGGTGTGGGCCCATAACCTATTAGAATATAGAAGATTGTGCTCATTTTACCATTGATGATACCCTCGTCACCCAACCACAGGCCAAAGCCACCCACTGAGCACCTTGACCTTGACCGAGAAGAGAATCCTGGTAGCAATCCAATAGCCAAGAGAGGCTAATGCACCAAGCAATAATAGAAACCAAGCTGAATAGATGATCCCACCCAGAGACTAGTGCACACCTTCCCAGAAACTTATGCACAAGCCGAAACTACATCTGCATAGATCCAGTTCACTCTGTAACTACTGAGATATGAATAATGAGAACTGGTGCCCTATATTTATAGTGTTCTGGGCAGTTTAACTGGGGCCGAATTCTCCTTCTGGGTATTAATTAATTCATATTAAATATATTCCTGTAGCTGACAACCTGTCTAGGGTTTCCTTCATTTCTTTTCTTCCTTCTGGAGGATTCTAATCTTGTCATAGGTCACAATAGAGGTTCATACCTTTCGAATCTACCATAATATTAACACCACATTCCTACGATCAATATGAGGAATTTTGATGGCAAGAATCCAATCACATGGATACTTCAGGTGGAGCAATTCTTTGATATACATAATGTGCCACATACAAAAAAGGTACGAATTGCTTCTTTATATTTAGAACCCAGTCAATTTGTATGGTATCAACGGCTTTGTTCTCGCAAATCACTTTTCACTTGGACAATTTTCACGGAAGAAATGATAGCACACTATGAGGATACAATGAGCAATACCTTTTTTATCCAATTGATAAATCTCAAACAAAAGGGTTCAGTTACCGAGCACATTGAGAACTTCCAAAGATTGAATATAAAGGTAACAAATATTCCAGATCAACACTTGATTGACGTATTCATATGAACTTTAAAGGATAACATTCAACATGAGGTTTTCCTTTGGGAACCCAAATCATTGTAGAATGCATTTAAGCTGGCAAGAAATGTTGAAATTAAAAATATGGCTATGGCTACTATAAGGACCAATCCTAACATCTATATAGAGAATAATGTTCCTTATTCTAAAAAACCTCAACCTACAAGGTTGACACCTCAACAATTGAAGGAAAGAAAGGAAAAAGGTTTATGCTTTAATTGTGACAGCAAGTAAAGTAAGGGACATAAGTGTGGTGAGAAGAAATTATTCTACATATATTATGAAGAGGAAGAAGAAAAAGAACAAGAACCATCTCAAGATGAAAACATAGAAGCAACTTCATCTGAAGAGTTGACTCCCATGATATCATGTAATGCATTGGCTAGAATTAGCACTCCTCAAACCCTCAAGATTGAAGGGTACATAAAAAAGAAAAAGGTAATAGTCCTGATTGATTCTGGCAGTACTCATAATTTCATTCACTATAAATTAGCCAATGCTCTCAATTGCTTTGTATATCCAGCGCCAGAGTTTCAAGTAATGATTGCAGATGGAGGAACTATCAATTTCTCAGGAAAATGTAATAAGATCAATCTTACTATGGGGGAATATGTAATGAATAGTCCAATGATTGTTATACCCATGGGTGGTGATGATGTTGTACTAGGAATCCAATGGTTACAATCATTAGGAACAATGACTTTTAATTTTCAAGAACTTTTCATGAAATTTTCATTGGAAGGAAACGAAATTGAGTTAAGAGGTATCACAGGGAAACCTGGTAAGGTGATAAGCTCTAATGGCATGAAAAAATTATTGAAAAAGGGACATCAAGGAATTATTGCACAACTATGCTCACTAGATGTTAAAACATCTAAGCCATCTATTCCTCAAGATCTCCAAGGGATCATTGATAAGCATTCCGAAGTATTTGAAGATATTCCCAAAGGTATTCCACCCACTCGAAATCATGATCATGAAATTCACCTAGTTCCTGGGAGTGTTCCTCCTAACATCAGGCCATACAGATACCCTTATGCCTAGAAGAGTGAAATTGAGTGCATGGTTGAAGACATGTTAGAGGATAGCATTATTATACCTATCCAAAGTTCTTTCCGTGCATCAGTGGTAATGGTATTCAAGAAATATATCCCATGGCATATGTGTCCAGATTATAGAGAGCTCAACAAGATCACTATTAAAGATAAGTTTCTCATTCATGTCATTGATGAATTGTTAGATGAACTACATGGAGCAATCTATTTCACAAAATTGGATCTCCGTTCAGGGTGTCATCATATTAGAATGAAGGAAGAAGATATCCCCAAAACAACATTTTGAACTCATGAAGGCCATTATGAATTTTTGGTCATGCCTTTTGGCCTTACAAATTCACCTTCCACATTCCAAGGGTTGATGAATTCCATTTTCAAGGCCTTCCTTCAAAAATTTGGGTTAGTATTTTTTGATGATATATTAATCTATAGCAAGTCTTGGGAGGATCATGTGCGACATGTTGAGAAGGTTCCACAACTACTAAAGGAGAAAGAACTATATGCAAAACCATCCAAATGTTTCTTTGGAGTGAACGAGGTAGAGTATTTGGGTCATATTGTATCTCATGAAGGTATCAAGGTAGACCCTAAGAAGATTAAGGCCATGATGAACTGACCAATTCCCAAAACATTGAAGAATCTTAGAGTATTTTTGGGTTTGACAGGTTACTACCACAAGTTTGTTTGACACTATGGAAGAATAACATCACCTTTAATGACACAAACTAATAAGGATGCATTTTCATGGAATCCAGAGGCAACTAAAGCTTTTGAACAACTTAAAGAGGTTATCTGAAAAGTTCCTGTCTTGACCACTCTAGACTTCACAAAAACCTTTATTGTGGAATGTGATGCCTCGGGAAATGGAATTGGTGTTGTCCTAATGCAAGAAGGAAGGCCCCTAGCTTTTGAAGGTCGACCACTCAAGGGAAATGACTTACACAAACCAATTTATGAGAAGGAAATAATGGCAATACTACATCCATTGAAGAAATGACGTCCTTACCTAATAGGTAGGCACTTCAAGGTCAAAACAAATCATGATAGTCTTATATACTTCTTGGAACAAAGACTATCTTCAAAAGAAAGACAAAAATGGGTAACCAAGATATTGGGTTATGATTTTGAAATCGTCTATAAAAAGGGGAAGAAAAATGTTATGGTTGATGCACTCTCAAGAAAAGATGAAGCTGTTGAGGCCCTTCTCTGTGCTATCTCGATCATCCAACCCGATTGTATAATAGAAGCAAGGGATGAATGGAAGAATGATGAAAAAGTGTGGACTCTCATTCAAAGGTTGCAACAGGATTCAAGTGCATCAGATATATTTACATGGAAAAATGATTCACTATGGTACAAATATCACTTATATTTATGTAAGAACTCCCAACTCAAACAAAATGTACTATTTTAATTGCACACCTCTCCAGTAGGAGGGCACTCAGGATTTTTGAAAACCTACCATAGAGTCAAGAAGGATTTTTTTGGGGATGGCCTTAAAACGGATGTTCAAATGTTTGTGGAAGAAAGTTTGGTTTGCCAACAAAATAAGGTGGAAACAATTAAGACCCCAGGTCTTTTACAACCATTAGCCATCCCAAGTCAGTGCTAGGAGGAGGTTTCCATGGACTTCATCACAGGGTTACCGAAGTCTAAAGGAAAGAGTGTCATCATGGTGATTGTTGATAGACTGACCAAGTACGCACACTTTTGTGCACTCCCTCATCCCTTCAAAGCTAGTACAGTTTCCACCTCATTCACAAAGACAGTTCAAAAGCTACATGGAAACCCAAAGATTATTGTAAGTGACAAAGATCCCATCTTCACTGGAAATTTTTGGACATAATTATTTTCTTGTTTGGGTACTCAATTGGATCATAGCTCATCCTATCATCCTCAATCTGATGGAAAAACCGAGATAGTGAACAAATGTCTGGAAGGATACCTTTTTTTCTTTGTCTATGATAAACAAACACAATGGTTCAAATGGTTACCCTTGGCAGAATGGTGGTATAACACTTCCTTTCATACTGAAACAAAAATGACACCATTTATGGAACTCTATGGATACCACCCTCCCTCCATCACTTATTCTCTAAAAGAAAAATCTAAGGTTCAAGTAGTGGAAGATGACATCGAGCATCAACAACAATTTCTCCAAATCTTAAAGGACAACCTGACCATGGCACAAAATCGCATGAAACAACAAGCAGATCAACATCGTAGTGAAATAAGTTTTTAAGTAGGGGATTGGGTGTTTTTAAGACTACAACCATACAAATAGATGTCCCTCAAGCAAGCCAAGAAGGATAATAAATTATCACCAAAGTATTATGGCCCTTACAAGGTGTTGCAAAAGATTTATACTATGGCATACAAATTGGAGTTTCCTGCATCTTCACGAGTACACCTAGTTTTCCATGTTTCATGCTTAAACAAGGTTATAGGCAACAATATCCTAGTTCAAACTATATTTCTAGAACTTGACGAGGAAGGAAAAATCATATTGGATCCTGAATCCATCACTAACACAAGAATTCGCCAGCTGAGGAATAGATCCATTTCAGAGTTTCTCATTAAATGGAGGAAACTATTAGCTGAAGATTCCACTTGGGAAGATGAGTCTTTTATACATAAGCATTAGAGTTACTCAAGTGTTGCGGACAACACTTGTCTCAAGGGGAGGGGCATGTTAATCCCTAATATTGGCTCATTACCCCTTAATTGGGGCATATTACATTAGTAATGTTATTTTATTTATGTCGGCTTCATTCCATTAGTTGTAATTATACCTGCTAGTCTCCTATATATACCAAGGAGACATTTTCATTTGGAATCATATTGTACTTCAACATTTATGTGCGGTAAAAGGTGGTTGCCCCCTCAAAGAGGATTATTATCTGAAATTCTCTCTTTTTCAAGGCGTTGAGTACTTATTTTGATGTTTTTCTATGCTATATTGATATTTGGTTCTTAACATAGTACTAGAATCTTTTGTACTTTTTCCATTATATAAAACTTGGGTGGATGAATCGACATCAATGAAAAGGTTTTGTTATTGATTTCATCCTTAAAAGAGTCACCCTTGGATGCTAAGGATATATATTTACCCCCTCCTCCTCAATGAAAATGAAGAACTAGGATAAAATTGAAGATTTACAATTGTCGTAATATAAAAGAGAGAAATGATCATCCAACAACTACAAAGTGTTATATATAACTATACAAATTTTTTTTGAGAGATTCCATCATTTAAGTACTAAACTATTGTTTAAATGTGAACAAATGAATCATATTTTGTAGAGAAAGTAACATACCACTATCAGAAACATTGGAATTTTACATAATCATACCAACCTACCATAGACAAAAATTGTACATTATGAAAGTGCATTTGATTTACTACATTTCATCTCCTCACAACATACTCAAATTAGTCACATTGTTGATTAAGGTTGGTTATCATTGATGTCAACCCTTGAAGAAATCCCCATAGAACAAAGGTTTGGGTAAAGGACCCAATATTGTTTGATGTAAATATGACTCATTATTGTTTTGTCATGGTTTATAAGAAATAAATATGGATGAACTCCAAAGTGGTCCTCTTATGGTGAAAGCCATCACGAGAAGATGCTTTGCGGAGTAAGAGAACCCATGATTAATTGTGGAATAATGAGATGAAGGATAGTGAATTTATCAAGGAAAATATCCTATATGGATACTTTTTTTCATGCCATTTCTGGTGGTATGTGGAACATCACATAACTCCTCATGGTTAGAGAGTTATGGCCATGAGAAGTTGGAGACCCCAGGTTTGGGTAATGGACCCAAGTTTGTTTCATAGATAATGGTATGAGTTATGATATATTTTCAGATAGTACTATTATATATGGATAGTACATGTCATTCCATTTCTGGTGGTATGTGGAACGTCACATAAATACTCACAGTTTGAGAGTTATGGCCTTACGAAGTTGGAGGACCCTCATATGTCATCTAGAAGCCCCAAAAGGTCAAAGTAGTCAAAGTGGTTTAAGAGATTTTAAAAGGAAAATAATAAAGTGAAGTAATGAGTGTATTATAATTCAAAGTGAATAAAAAATAAATTATTTCAATAATAAATTTAATGGAGAAATTAGAAGTGGGTTAACCCTAAAATAAGAAAAGTGGGGCCAAGTGACCTAGAAGATGCTTTTAAGGAAGCTACTTGTAGAGTATAAATAAGAGACAAGGCTCTCTAATTTTAATCACACTTGAGCATATTGAATATATATACGTGTCTGAGGTAACCAAGGATATCTAAGCCAAAATTTTGAGGGAAGGTGAATAAAAGAAGGCTGAAATGCAAGGAAGGATAAATTCTTTTGATGGTGCTTTCTAAGGTATGTTATTTACAAATCATCTCACCATTTTTGCTATAATGTTTTTTCTATATTGATTCAGACCATGAAATTTATATTCCATTGAGAAAACACATCCAAGTATCTATGGTAAAAAATTCATCTTGTGAGTTGTTGTATTTTGGAGTTACACTCCATGGAAAATAGGGTTTGTGGCTAGTTCTCAAACTAGTCAAAAACAGGTGTTTCGGGTAAAAATGTCATAACTTCTTCATAACAGATCCAAATTCAGTGAGATCAAATGTGTTGGTTAGGGTATAATATTTAGTATGTTTTGTAATAGGTTCATATAATTTAAAAAAATATTCCATTCGGGGCATGCTCTACAAGGTCTCTCTCTAGAATAAGCCAGAATTCAGCAAGGTATGCCATTTTTTCTATAACTCCTTTTCTGAGAGGTTCCAAGTAGTGAAACTTGGAGGAATTGCATAAAACACACTGAAGAACATTGTGTGTTAGTTTCATTTATTTATACATTATAGGTTCAAATTTATGATTACTTCAAGTTAGGGTTGTTGACTAATCCAAAACTAGGCATGTGAGACTAAAGAAACATTTGATGAAAATGCTAGTCTCTTGTTGTTAAAGTTAAGGAAGGTTTGCAAGAATGTGATCATATAAACCATGTCTATTACAGAGATGAAAATCAGATTTGGGTGATGAAATTAATGAGGGCTTTTGGTTGAGGTACATGTTGAGTACATGGTTGAGACAAATAGTTGATGAGTTGGCACATACATGAGGTGTATAGTTGATGATGTTGGTACATATTGATGAGTCATAGTTGATGAGTAGTTGATACATGATTGGTACATACTTGGTACATGGTTGGATGCACTTTTTTATGGTACAGGTTGATTACAAGTTATTTGGTACAGGTTGGTGCATGGTTGATGCACTTGTTTATGGTACAAGTTGATTATAGGTTGAGGTGCAGGTTGATGAATGGTTGAAATTTATTGGTACAGGTTTACAACAATATATCTCACAGTGACAGTTTGACAATGGTTCCATCATTCTAATTCTACTTCATGGTGGCAGGATGGGGTAAGGACAAGTGGTTGTAGCCACCTTCCGGTTGTAGCTGGAGAACATACGGGGTTGTAGCCTCCTTCTGGTTGTAGCCAGAGAATTGGGGAGTTGAATCTTCCCTCAATTTGTATCCTGAGAAACTAGGGGGATAGAGCCTCCTTCTTGTTGTAGCTAGAAAACAAAAGAAGTTGGTGCTTCCACTGAATGTAATTCTTCAAGACATATAAGAAAAAACATTATGTGGTTTTCTCTCAATTTGGGTTTCCACATAAGACAGTGGTGTACTATGTATGTGTATGTTTGTTCATTTGTTCATTTCTTATTTACTCTACAGTTATTGGATGATAATGCTTCATTGATATAACACTTGGATTATATGGTTAAAAAGGATTAAATTTCTCTATTACTGATTCACCCCCCCTCTTAGTAATCCAACAATTTGTATTAGAGCAAGGTTCCTTCAAGAAATAGTTTAACCACTAGAAGGAGATCATGGATTATTCTGAGAATGGAGTACCAATGTTTAATGGTAAAAATGGTTTTAAGTATGAAATGTGGAGAAGAAGGAAAAAAATTTTTTACAGGCACATGGACATTATATTTGGCTATCAGTTGTTACAAGATATGATAGTTCAAAAAGGGCGAAGACTACAACTAAGAAGGAATTGAAGAAGAATAAAAAAATAGTAATGGATTTGATCTAGGAAGGATTACCTAAAATGGTAAGAGAAAAGGTTGGTAAATGTTCATCATCCAAAGAAATTTGGGATAAGTTACATGACATATATTCTTCACCCATCACAGATTCAGAAAATGCCAAAGAAGATGAAGATACAGAACAAGAATACAGATGCTCATCATGTCAGACAGATTCAGAAGAGGAAGAGTATGATGAAGCAAAAGTTGATTACAAAGAAAATTTTATCATTTCAATTAAATATCTAAGGAAAGAAAGAGAAGAAAACAAGTCATCCAAGAAAGAATTGATGAAGCAAAAGAAAAGTGTTCAAGGTTCTGAAAAGGATCAATAGGTCATCAATAATTTAAGAGATCAACTAGAAGAGGCCAAAAGAATTGAAGAAACTATAGAATATCAAAAGAAATGTTTAGAAGCCAACATAGCAACAAAAAAGGAAGACGCACAAAATATATAAAATATATTGATGGATCATCTCAAGGAAAGAACAAATGACTTAAACCAACTTGGGGAAGAGTTTGGTCAAGAAGAAAGAAGACTGGAAGAAGAAATAATTGCATTGAAAATCCAACTTGAAGAAGTAAAGAGAACATAAGAGGTCATGAAGTCTCAGATAATGAAGAAAGAAGAAGAGGTTGAGAATATTGAAGAAGAAGTTGTCACACTAAGAGTCAAAATTGTCAAGCTCAACAAGAAATTTGAAGAGACAGAAACATTCATATCAGTTGTAGACAATGAAGAGAAGCACTCTACATTGCTAGAAAATAAGAATGAAGAAAATAGAAAGAGTTATGAAGAAGTACTTAAAGAAAGGAATCATGGTCAAGCATAATCTAAGAAAACTATTGAAGATGCATCTTCAAGAATACCATCCATGTTCAAGAAACAAAGAAGCTTCAATCATGATCATGATCAGTCAAAGAAAAAATTCAGAAGGACTACGCCACAAAGAAGATCATTCACTCCCAGGTATGAAAATTTATTTTATGGTCATTTTTTTATTGTACTAATTTTGGACATAAGGTTGTCGATTGCAAGGATTATAAAAGAAATTTTTAGGAAGACCGTGTCTATGGGGTCGCACATAACATTGAGTGTTACAAATGTCATAACTATGGACACATAGCCAATGATTGTAGAAGCATGATCGATACTTCCATGAAAGAGAATATTGATATCAGATATAAGAAAGTTTGGATAAGAAAGCATGAAGAACAAGTGAATAAAGACTAGGTACCAGAGATAGCAAGATTGACAATAAAATGAGATGAAGAAAATTCTACAGAGAAAAAGAAAAATGTCAGATACAGAAAGATTTGGAACATAACTGAAATAAAGGAAGGACAAGTAAATAAGGAACAAGTTCAAGAGATTGTACTTTCAAACATTGTAGGAAGATGAATCCACATATAGAAAGAAAGAAGTCAGAGATCAGAGAGATAATGAATCTACCAATGAAGATGATGATGAATACACATCAGAGCAAGAATTGTTCTGAGCCATCCGGCTTAGAGACTCCCAAGTAATATGAATATTAGATAGGGGGAGTCTATGCGATAGCTGTGACAGACCAAAGAACCATATTTCGAGCAACTTGCAGAGTTTGAGAAGACATATTCAGAGAAATCAATTAGCAGAAGTACAATTTGATAATTTAATGATAAATGGGTTAGCATTATGGACAGTTGAGCAAGTAGAGTCTTGGACAGTATGGACAAAGATGGATTTGTAAGAACACTTAGCAGGTTTGGATATATATATATATATATATAATAGTGGACGAGAGCATGGATCCATAGATTGGTTCAGAGAGTGGTTCAAAGACAAAAGAACATTATCGTAATGGATGATAATTACATAGGAAATGGCTCAAACAATGATAATGGATTACAAATTGACAAATATTTTTTGGACACATGTAGTGCATACATTAGTTCACATTCAAAACAAATTAATGCTCAGAAACAACACTGACAAAACTCCCTACGAGCTATGGAAAGGAAGACCAACAAATGTGAAGCACTTCATTGTTTTTGGAAGCAAATGCTACATCAAAAGAGAAGATGGAAGAATGGGAAAGATTGAATCTCGTATGGACAAGGGAATACTTGTTGGTTACTCAAGTACAAGGAAAGCATACAAGTGTTACAATATAAGATTAAAAAAAGTTGTGGAAAGCATCAACGCAACAATTGATGAAACAGGCAGACTAGAATCAAAGGAAGAAAAAAACAAATAAATGGAACAACTTTTCAAAGAAGAATATGAAAAAGAAGTAGAAGAAGAAGAGGAAGATGAAAAGAATCCGACAGAATAAGAAGAGCAAGTTAAACAAGTATCTTCAAAGACACCTAGAAAACGAGTACAGAAGAATCATCCTTCAGATCAAATTATTGGAAACAAAGATGCATGAGTTGAGACTAGAAGAAAAATACATTCACCAGAACAAACACACCTAGCACTCTTATCTACAATTGAACGAAACTACTTTGAAGAAGCCAGTGAGAATGAATTTTGGAATAAGGCCATGGATGAAGAATTGGATCAAATAGAGAAAAATGACACTTGGGAATTGGTTCCAGGACCAAAAAATAAGAATGTGATCGACAAAAAATGGGTTTTCAAGAATAAATTGAATGAATCTAGATTGGTATGTAAAGGATATGCTCAGATTGAAGGAATCGACTTTGAAGAGACATTTGCCCCAATTTCCAGACTGGAAGCAATCCATTTTCTTTTAGCTTATGCATGCTCCAAAAATGTTAAAGTATATTAGATGGACGTAAAATCAACTTTTCTGAATGGGGAACTTGAAGAAGAAGTCTACATTGAACAACCAGAAGGATTTCAGTTCTCAGAGAACACGGATTATGTGTGTAAATTAAAGAAGGCCTTGTATGGTCTAAAACATGCTCCTAAAGCATGGTACTCCAGACTGGATAAGTATCTGCAACAGACATGGTTTAGAAAAGGAAGTGCAGACAACAACCTCTACATCAAGGTAAGTCAAGGTAATATTTTATTAATTGAAGTTTATGTTGATGACATTGTTTTTGGTAGCGATGATGACAGGTTAAGCCAGAAATTTGAAAAAGATATGCAGAAAGAATTTGAAATGTCGCTTCTTGGAGAACTATCCTTCTTTCTGGGACTTCAGATATGTCAAAGAAGCCAAGGAATTTTTATTTCTCAAACCAAGTATATCAAAGAAATTCTAAAGAGGTTCGGAATGGAAGATTGCAAACTAGTTGTCACTCCCATGCAAACTAGTTGCGAGTTGAACAAAGATGATGATTCAAAGTCTACAAATAAAAGGCAATACAGGTCAATGATTGGTAGCCTATTGTATGTGACAACATCTAGACCATATGTAATGCAAGCAGTTGGACAGGTGGCACGATTTCAAGCAACTCCAAAGGAATCACATGTACTAGCAGTGAAGAGGATTTTCAGATATCTCAAAGGAACAAAAGAGTTTGGACTATGGTATCCAAAAGGAAAGGATCTATCACTAATTGCCTACAGAGACGTAGATTGGGTAGGTTGTATTGATGACCGACGAAGAACCAATGGAGTAGTGTTCTACTTGGGTGATTTTTTAGTATCAGGGTTTAGCAAGAAACAATCATCAGTATCTCTATCTACAGTCGAGGCATAGTATATTGCAGAAACAACATGTTGTACACAGGTTCTTTAGATGAAACAAACTTTGACATATATATAGGTTGAGTATGATGAGCCCATTCCAATATATTATGATAATACAAGCACCATCAGTATCTTAAAAAACTCGATGATGCACTCCAAGACGAAGCACATTCCAATGAAGTATCATTTTCTACGAGAAAAGGTTGCAGAAAAGAACATCGGAGTTGAGTATGTGGGCACAAAATAACAAGTGACATACATCTTTACAAAACCACTTCCACAGGAAGCCTTTGAATATCTTCACCAAAGACTTGGAGTTATTTCTACTCCAAAATGAATGTTTTTTTAATGTTTTTTTAATGCTTATCTTATGTGTCTTAGATGTACACGAGGAAGAACCATAAGAGGACAATTCAGTCAGGGGGAGCAGCCTCGGATGGAAATATACCTTTTCCATTGATGAAAAAGGGAAAGAGATTTATCAGATGCAAAGGATAGAGGCATGGTTCCAGGGGGAGAAAATTTATCAGATGCAAAGGATAGAGGCATGGTTCCAAGGGGAGCATGATTGATATGATTTCAGTATTGCATTAGAGTGCTTCCATCAATTCCAAAGAGGGATATTGTTGATTAAGGTTGGTTTCCATTGATGTCAACCCTTGAAGAAAGTCCCATAGCACAAAGGTTTGGGTAATGGAACCAATATTGTTTGACGTAAATATGACTCATTATTGATTTTTCATGGTTGATAAGAAGTAAATATGGATGAACTCCAAAGTGGTCCCCTTATGGTGAAAGCCCTCATAGGAAGATGCTTTGCGGGGCAAGAGAACCCATTATTAATTGTGGAATAATGAGATGAAGGACAGTGAATTTGTCAAGGAAACTATCCTATATGGATAGTTCTTGTCATGCCATTTCTAGTGGTATGTGGAACATCACATAACTCCTCATGGTTAGAGAGCTATGGCCATGAGAAGTTGGAGACCCCAGGTTTGGGTAATGGACCCAAGTTTTTTTAATGGATAATGGTATGAGCTATGATATATTTTCAAATAATACTATTCTATATGGATATTACATGCCATTCCATTTCTGGTGGTATGTGGAACGTCACATAAATCCTCACGGTTTGAGAGTTATGGCCTTACTAACTTGGAGGACCCTCATATATCATCTAGATGCCCCAAAAGGTCAAAGTAGTCAAAGTGGTTTAAGAGATTTTAAAAGGTAAATAGTAAAGTAAAGTAATGAGTGCATTACAATTCAAAGTGAATACAAAATAAATTATTTCAATAATAAATTTAATGGAGAAATTCGAAGTGGGTTAACCCTAAAATAAGGAAAGTGGGGCCAAGTGACCTAGAAGATGTTTTTAAGGAAGCTACTTGGAGAGTATAAATAAGAGAAAAGACTCTCTCATTTTAATCACACTTGAGAATATTGAATATCTATATGTGTCTGAGGTAAACAATGATATCTAAGCCGCAATTCTAAGGGAAGGTGAAGAAAAGAAGGCCGAAATGCAAAGAAGGATAAATTATTTTGATGGTGCTTTCTAAGGTATGTTATTTACAGGTCATCTCACCATTTTCGCTATAACGTTTTTTTATAATGATCCATACCATGAAATTTATATGTCATTGAGAAAACATATCCAAGTATATGTGATAAAATATTCATCTTGTGGGTTGTTGTATTTTTGGATCTACACTCTGTGGAAAATAAGGTTTGTGGCTAGTCTTGAAACTAGTAAAAAACAGGTGTTTCGGGTAAAAACGTCATAACTTCTTCATAACGGATCCAAATTAAGTGAGACCAAATGTGTTGGTTGGGGTACATTCTATGGTATGTTGTAAAATAGGTTCATATCATTTCAACAAATATTCTTTGCGGGGCACGATCTACAAGGTCTCTCTCTAGAATAAGCTAGAATTCAACAAGGTATGCCATTTTCTTTATAACTCCTTTTCTAAGAGGTTCCAAGTAGTGAAAATTGGAGGAGTTGCATAAAACACACTGACGAACATTGTTTATCAGTTTCATATATTTATACATTACAGGTTCAAAGTTATGGTTGCTTCAAGTTAGGGTTGTTGACTAATCCAAAACTAGACATGTGAGACTAAAGAAAAGTTTGATGAAAATTCTAGTCTCTTGTTGTTAAAGTTAAGGAAGGTTTGCAAGAATGTGATCATATACACCAAGTCTATTAGAGAGCTAAGAATTAGATTTGGATGATGAAATTGATGAGAGCTTTTGGTTGAGGTACATGTTGAGTACCTGGTTGAGACATGTAGTTGATGAGTTGGCACATACATGAAGTTTATAGTTGATGATGTTGGTACATATTGATGATTCATAGTTGATGAGTAGTTGACACATAATTTACATACTTGGTACATGGTTGGATGCACTTGTTTATTGTACAGATTGATTACAGGTATTTTGGTATAGGTTGGTGCATGGTTGATGCACTTGTTTATGGTACAGGTTGATTACATGTTGAGGTACATGTTGATGCATGGTTTAGATTTGTTGGTACAGGTTTACATCGATATATCTCACTGTGACAGTTTGACAGTGGTTCCATTATTCTACTTCTACTTCAGGGTGGCAGGACGGGGCAAGGACATGTGGTTGTAGCCACCTTCCGATTGTATCTGGATAACATAGGGGGTTGTAGCTAGAGAATTGGGGAGTTGTAACTTCCCTCAGGTTGTAGACTAAGAAACTACGGGTTTGGAGCCTCCTTCCAGTTGCAGCTGGAAAACAAAGGAAGTTAGTTCTTCCAATGAATGTAATTCTTCAAGACATATAAGAAAAAGAATTCTGTGGTTTTCTCCTGATTTGGGTTTCCACGTAAAACACTGATGTACTGTGTATGTGTATTTTTGTTCATTTGTTCATTGCTTATTTACTCTGCAGTTATTGGATGATAGTGCTTCATTGATATAACACTTAGATTATATGGTTAAAAAAGATTAAATTGCTCTATTACTAATTCACCCCCCACTCAGTAATCCAACATATATTTACCCCCTCCTCCTCAATGAAGATGAAGAACTAGGATAAAATTGAAGCTTTACAATTGTCATAATCTAAAAGAAAGAAATGTTCATCCAACAACTACAAAGTGTTATATATAACTATACAAGTTTGTTTTGAGAGATTCCATCATTTAAGTACTAAACTATTGTTTAAATGTGAACAAATGCATTATATTTTGTAGAGAAAGTAACATACCACTATCAGAAACATTGGAATTTTACATAATCATACCAGACTACCATAGACAAAAATTGTATATTATGAAAGTGCATTTGATTTACTATATTTCATCTCCTTACAACATACTCAAATTAGTCACACAAGTATCTAGAATCATCTTTCCAAATCAATCTATTTATGATTTCCCACATTTTCATTGCCACTAGCATGTCATAAGAAACCATCATAATTTTGCATCAATCCATTAATCATAATTAATGTGTGAAAAAATATAACCATAATTTGTTTTTTATAAAATCATTATTTGATTATTACAACTTATTATAGGATTGATTGAGTTAGGACTTGTTAATTCTTCTTAATCTTTAAAAGCACTAAATGGTTGAAAGGCTATCCATATGCATTACAAATTGGCGTTAAACATAAAACTGAATTGTTTAACATGCATTTTTTACAAATTAATGAAATTTAGATATATTAAAGATTATAACATTTTGATTAAAAATCACAATAAAGGAAGTTTTAAAAATAATAAAACATATTATAATAATTGTGTATTTGTTTTGTTTTGGTGAAATTGGAATTCAATGTTTTTAAGTAAAAATCTTTACTAATTTTTCAATTTTTCTTTTAAAGTGAAAAAATTGGTTTATTTTAACTTGTAGAAAATAATTTTCCATTAATTATGACTTTTAATTTTAATATGTATTAGGTTGCACATATACACATAGAAAAGTGTTAACTTTCCATTAATTATGACTTTCAATTTTAATCATGCATTAGGTTCACATATACACATAAAAAAGTATTAGTCAAAATTGAAATCATTTTAAGATTTTGTCACTTCTCTAAGGTAGTGGCCATATTTATTTGAGGGCAAAACCTAAGTGTTTGATAAGTTGTCAATGGAAACTATGTAGAATAATGAAAGAAAAATTGCAACTATATAAAAATAGTGTAAAATATCATATTCTGCATAGTTCCAACCTATCTTTATAGTTTTGTACATTGTTGAGATTCCAATGATTTAGTCACTTGTTTATAATGTTTTTTCAAAAAATTCTTGTAGGATGCTAGATCCTAAAGCATGGGAAGATTTTAAAGCATGGGAAGATTTTTTAAGCTTGTTGGTAAATTCAAAATTAGCTAAGTTATGCAAGGCTATTAAGAAATACCAAACAATATAGTAATAAATGATTACATCTTAAGATATGCATCTAGATTTTTGGTAAATTCAAAGTTAGTGAAACTCATCAATAAAGTAATAAATGGTTACATCTTAAGATATGCATCTAGATAGTTGGTAAATTCAAAGCTAGTAAAGTTATGCAAGGCTATCAAAAAACACCCAACAATAAAGTAATAAATAGTTATATTTTAAGATATGATCTTTGAATTTAAAATATATTAAAAATCCAAAAAAATTATATATCATTCTATTCAACATTTATTACTTTGTTTATGAGTCGATAATCTTTACCACCATACCAGGGCATTGATGTACGGGTGAGACAACATTTATGACTTTGTTTATGAGTAGATAATCTTTACCACCATACAGGGGCATTGATGTACGGGTGAAACAAAGAGTGGATCAAATTTTCTTTACATTATATTGAAATTTACATGGAAATCATTTTCAAAGATGTGACATCCCAGGGCATTGATGTACGGGTGAGACAAAGAGTGGATCAATTTTTCTTCACATTATATTGAACTTTACATGGAAATCATTTTCAAAGATGTGATTTCATTTAAAAGTAGTTGAAACTTACATCAAAATCATTTTCAAAGAGGTGAATTTTCTTAAAAGTGTTACGATTTGAGCATGATTTGGGTTGATTTTGTCTAAATTTTAGTTGGTGGTGTGGATCTTCTAGATGATGAAGATCACCATTAATTATGGATTGTGAAATGAAATGTTTGAAAGATTTATATTAGATTACTAAATAGTGTGGATTTTTTTAATTAAATTAGAAAAATATTTTTAATTATGTACTTTACATATTTTATAAATTTAATTATATCAATTGAAAATGAAAAATTTGAAAAATCTAATATAAATTATTAAGTTATGATAAGGATACTTGTAAAGATGAAAAATCTCAAAGAACTGAAAAATGAGTGAATCTTAATACAAGGAACATCTTAAAATCAAATTAGAAATATCATAACAATTCAAATTCTAATATGATTTAGATATTTTGTTTAACATTACCAATAATTTGTTTCTGATTTTCTATTATTATTTTTTATATTAATCTTTATAAAAAACAATTAATTATAAATTATGGATGGTGTCTTGAAATGTAATGTTTAAATGGCTTAGATTAAATTGATTATTGCGGGTATAATTTTCTATCACTATCTTTGATATTAACTTTTATTAACAACAATTAATTATGAATTATAAATGGTGTCATAAAATGAAATGTTTGAATGACTTAGATTAAATTGATTAATGTGAATATAGATCGCATAGAAACCTGAAATGAAATGTTTGAATGGATCTTGAAATGTAATGTTTGAATGATTTAGATTAAATTGATTAATGTGGGTATAGATCAGATAGGAACCTGGAATGAAATGTTTGAATGGGTCTAGATTAAATAGTAAAATGAAATGAAATATTTGAATAATCTAATTATGCACTTAACACATTTTATAAATTTAATTACATCAATTGAAATTGAAAATTTTGAAAAATCTAATATAAATTATTACGTCATAATAAGGATACTTGCAAAGATGAAAAATCTCAAAGAACTGAAAAATGGGTGGATCTTAATACAAGGAACATCTTCAAAGCAAATTAGAAATATCATAACAATTCAAATTCTAGTATGATTTGGACATTTTGTTTAACATTACTAATAATTTGTTTCTGATTTTCTATCACTATCTTTGATATTAATTTTTATTAAAAACAATTAATTATAAATTATAGATGCTGTCATGAAATGAAATGTTTAAATGACTTGGATTAAATTGATTATTGTGAATATAATTTTCTATCATTATCTTTGATATTAACCTTTATCAACAACAATTAATTATGAATTATAAATTGTGTCATAAGATTTTGAATAACTTAAATTAAATCGATTAATGTTAATATAGATCACATAAAAACCTGAAATGAAATGTTTAAATGGTTCTTGAAATATAATGTTTGAATGGCTTAGATTAAATTGATTAATGTGGGTATAGATCAGATAAAAACCTGAAATGAAATGTTTAAATGGTTCTTGAAATATAATGTTTGAATGGCTTAGATTAAATTGATTAATGTGGGTATAGATCAGATAGGAACCTGAAATGAAATGTTTGAATGGGTCTAGAATAGCTAGTAACATGAAATGAAATATTTGAATAATCTAAATTAGATTAGATTATTCAATGGTGTGAATTTGTTTATATATGATGTTGTAATTTGAAAGCTCTTGCAATATTTTATTATTATTTATTATTACAAATTCCAATGCCATTACGAAACAACAACGCATGCTGCTGGCCCGTCCGACTGAAAAACATACAATCGATTTAAGGATGACATTCTATACAGGGTCCGCCTGGCTTCTCAAGGACAGACAGAGTAGACATACTATAGCCATGGCCACCAGAGTCCTCCTGAGCCTCTCCATTGTTATTGTGTTGATCCTATTCTCTCTTGATATAGAAAATGTTTGCAGCAGCGCACAAAAAGTAGAGTGGTATCCGCCTCCTATCTGCAACTGGACAGCTAACTATACAAAAGACAGTCAGTTTGTGAGCAATGTGAATGCAGCGTTGAGTAGTCTTCGTCTGGACAGCATTGAGGACACATCCCAGAGCAGGTTTAAAATTTTAGAGTATGATCCAAAGTCCTAACCAAATATATGCCCTCCTCCAATGCACGGGAGATGCCACCGTCGACCAACGCTACAATTGTTCACAGCGAGCGAAAATTGCAGTTGTACAGGATTGTGCGAATTACGTTGGTCCAAGTTCAAGCAAAATACCGATAATTTTCGGTGTTCTTAGCGGCTTGGTTATCCTCCTGTTAATGGTAGGGCTGTTTGCAACTCGAAAAAGATTGAAGTCTGCCATATTTGGAAGGCATACAGAATTAGGTATTGCAATTCATGCTGATATGTACTCGAAGAACTTTGAAGACTTAGGCATTCGTTTTTTTATATACTCTTGTCTCTACCAGAATGCTTTGTGCACTATCAATGTCCTGTAATATGGAAATTGAGTTCATTGATTTACATCTGGAATATATATATGTTAGAATAGATATCCAGGCTTGCAAAATTTGCTCTATTAGACATCGATCTACTTTTCAGGAAATGATTTATGAATACGGAATAATACAGTGCTATGATTACCACATAAACTCAGAAATAAGACATAATTTTTTTAATACACAAAGCTTGATATTAATAAACTATAAACTTCGGCTTTGTGCACTAATACAAAATACAATGACACAGACGAGTTTAGGTTCCAATAATTTTTTCTGTCAATTCTTCAGCTACCACTGGTTCTCTCTACCTCTCTGCTTTTTCTCTATGCATCAAGTGCTTCTCTTCAACTTCATCAACTAACTAAGAGACTCGGACTTATAAGACACTGACTTACACTTCCTACAAAAGCTAAGACAGACTCAACAAACTCAACAATAAAGACTATCATTTATTCTACTGACTCTTCAACCACTTATCACAGCTTGAGAAGATAGAAATTGGCTCCATTTATAACTTCCTTCTTGCGGAATGAATTTTGAGTGAATGTGCAACTTTGCACTTACAGACTCTAGAATGTCTCACTGACATTTCGACTAACTCACTGATAAGTTGACTGAAAGACAGATCGATGGAGACATAAAGATCTCACCAACTTGTAATTACAATTTCCAACACTCCCCCTTAATTATAATTAGGTGGGATTACAAAATAAAATTACATCAAAAAATTGAGTTTTCATTTTATCGTCACTCATATGTTACTGCATCATTGTTGCGTGGATACTCAAATGCATCTCTTGCTAAAGCCTTTGTGAAAATGTCTGCAACCTATTTTTTTGACCTGCAAAATTCTAAACAGTTCTCTGTTTTATTCACCAAGTCTCTGATGAAATGATACCTTGTATCAATGTGCTTGGTTTTCTTGTGAAACACATGATTCTTTGATAACATGATGGCTGAATTGTTGTCACATAATACTGTTGTTGGTTCTTGTTTTTCCTGCAACAAATATTTTAGCATCCTTATCATTCATATTGCTTGACAAGTTGGGCTTGTAGCTGCGACGTACTATGCTTTTGCTGAAGAAAGTGTCACTATGGGCTGCTTCCTTGATGCCCATGATACCATATTTATTCGAAAAGGAAATGTGTACCCTGAGGTGCTTTTTCTGTCATCTATGTTGCCTCCACACTCACTACCAGTGTATTCAGTGAGTATGAAATCTTCTGAAGTGGAGTACTTAATGCCAAAATCTTTTGTTCCATTCACAAATCTTAGGATTCTCTTTTCTACCTTCCAATGTAATTCTTTTGGAGTTTCCATGAACCATGAAATTAGGCTCACTCCAGACATAATGTCAGGTCTTGTCATTGTTAGACACATAGGACTGCCTACCAGTCTTTTAAATAGTGTGGGATCCACCTTGGACCCTTTATCTTCCTTGCTTAACTTCAATACTGTTATGAGATGTGTTGGTGTTTCTTTTGAATTCACCATATTGAATCTTTTCAATATTGCATGCGCATACTTGGAATGTGAAATAAATATGTCAGTTTTGGACCGGTGCACTTCTATTCCTAGAAAATATCTCATAAGCCCCAAAGCAGTCATTTCAAATTCATCCTTCATGACCATCTTGAATTCTTCTATGCCAAAATCACCTATAAATATCAAATCATCCACATATAGACAAACTATTAACACATTACCTTGCTGATTTGATTTGATATACAATGTTGGCTCATTTTCACTTCTCTAAAATCCATGATGTGTGAGATATGAATCTATGTGAGTGTACCAAGCTCTCGGAGCTTGCTTTAATCCATACAATGCTTTCTTCAATATGTATACTTTGTCTTATTTTCCTGGAACCTCATAAACTTGTGGTTGTTCCAGATATACTTCTTCTTCTAAGTTTCCATTTATGAATGTTGATTTTACATCCATTTGATAAATTGGCCATTTGTACTGCATGACAATAGCTAACACGATAATTATGACCATGTCCATGCACAACACTGGTGCAAATGTTTCATTGTAATAAATTCCAGTTTGTCATGTAAAGCCTCTTGCAACTAACATTTCCTTGTACTTCTGTACATTTCTTTTTGCATCTTTCTTGGTTTTATAAATCCACTTGACACTTATAACATCCTTATCTTTAGGTACATCAACCAAATTCCATGTTTGATTGTTCTCTATGCATCTAATTTCTTCATATATGGCTTGTGTCGATACATCCTCTTTGACAACTTATTCAAAGGTTAATGGATCATCTATTTGTGAAAACAAAGAAAAAACTGAAAATGAATTTGATGCATCTTCATTATAGATGTCACACAGAATTCTTGTATTTCTTGGTAACAGACGTGCTAAAGTTGGATCTCGAGATGTAGCACTGCTTGGACTGCTTGTTGGTGTTTGTTGCACTCTAGGTGTAGGCTATGCACCTATTGTTCTTACTGGATTAATATGCGCGGTGATTTGCGTCGCAGTGTCAGGTGTAGATGGGGCTGCGCACTGACCTATGCATGGTGTTTGAACCACTTCATCTTCTGTATCATCATGTTCCATTTTTTTTTTATCTTTATTATGGCTCCATCCCATGCTTCATTCTCCACAAACTAAACATTTCTTGTGACAGGGTCATACAAGTTGTATCCTTTTGTTCCTTCAGAATACCCTACAAATATACATTTATGTCCTTTGTTTTCCATCTTCCTTCTCAAATCATATGGAACATGTGCATATGAGACGCAAACAAAAACTTTTAAGTGTGCCACATTATGATTTGAACTTGTCTAGGCTTCCTAAGGAACTCTATTCTTCACACTCTTTATTAGGCATCTGTTGAATATGTATACTGTAGTTGCTACTGCCTCAGCCCAATACTCATTTGACAAATGTTTGGCTGTCAACATATTGCATGTTATTTCCATGATGGTTTTGTTCTTTCTTTTTGCAACATCATTTTGTTGTGGTGTGTATCACATGGTAAATTTTCTATTGATGCCATGAACTTTACAAAAGTTATGAAATTCTCTTGAAATTTATTCTCCTCCTCTTTCTGTTCTTTGACACTTGATGTAAAAACCACTATGTTTCTCCACAAGTGATTTAAACTGTTGAAAACAACCAAATGCGTCAGATTTATGCTTCAAGAAATAAATCCATTTCTTTCTTGAGACATCATCAATGAATGTTAGAAAATAAGTATTGCCTCATATTGACAGATTTTGCATTGGTCCACAAATGTCTGAATGTACAATTTCCAGTGGAGATTTTTCTTTGTAAGAATTGCCAATTGGAAATGGTTCTCTATGTTGCTTGCCAAATATGCATCCTTCACATATCCTTTCTAGTTTTTCAATCAATGGTAATACTTTTACCATATCCTTTGTGTGTAACAACTTTAGACCTCCAAAGTTCAAATGTCCAAATCTGAAATTCCATAACCAAGAATTATCATATATTTCATATTGGAATGTTGCCTTTATCTCTGGGTCATTTTCTTCTTTCTTGGTACTTCACACACTATTTTCTTCATTAGAACTGCGTGCACTTTCTACTGTAAATGCAGTTTCTAACTGCACACTTTTTCCTTTACCAATAGTTTGTGCTATATTCTTCTTCTTTCCTAGATTTAGTGTCAATGGGAACATCCTGTTACTTGTCACTTGTCATCTAGATTTTTTCAATAAGAAGATTGCTTGGGAATTTATCCATGATGACACAGTGATTATCTTCCATGTAGAGTTTGTATCCTTTTTGTAACAGTTGCCCTATATTCATCATATTATGCTTCAGACCAGAAACATAATATACATCACACATAACTTTATGTTCTCCTTGTCTAGTTAAATTTTTTATACTTTCTTTCCCTAAGATAGTGACTTGGATATTTGTTCCAAGTGTAACCTTGGGTTGGACTGACTCATCCAAACTAGAAAACAATTCTATGTTTCCTGGTATGTGGTTACTGCAGCCTTAATCTAAGTACCATATGTCACATGGACTTGTTTGAGCAACATTACATTCAACTTGTGACATTATATTAGGCATTTCTACTGGGCTAGGCACAACTACAACGCGCTCCATAAACATAGGGAAAATTTGGTTTGTGTTTTGTGATTGATCTTGAATTTGCTTGTTCTCATTATATTATCTCTTTCTACACTCATATAAATAATGTCCATACTTTTTACAGTAATGGCATTGAATCTTTAATTTGTTAGTTCTTTGAAAACTTGACTTGATGGTACTTGGGTTTCGACTTCTTCCACCAATATTTCCAGGATTGCTAGTGCATCCACTTCTGTCAGAACTCCCTCCTCTACCTCTAGAGTTATCTCTCCCCCTTCCTCTTCCACGACTTATAGATGACTGCATGGAAAAAGCATTCTCCAATGATATGCTTGATCTATTCAATCTGTGTTCATGATTGATGAGGGAAGCTTGCAGTTCATCTAGACTGAACTGTCTCAAGTATTTTCTCCCTTCTAGAGTCACAACAAGGCTATCAAATTTAGGAGGAAGACTCCTAAGTACCTTCTCAACAACTTTTCTGTCTTCCATGGTTTCTCCATGAGACTTAATCTGATTTATCAGTCCAATGATGTGGGTGTAGAATGAATCTACTATGTTTGAATCTTTCATTGACATGGTTTCAAAATATCTTCTAAGAATCTATAGTTTTGCAGTCTTTAGTTTGTCCATACCCTGATAAGAGGTTTGTAATATGTCCCACGCTTCCTTGGCTTACTTTGATGATGAAACTCTTGGAAGTATTCTCTCATTCATGAATTGATGTATGTAAAACAACGCCTTTCCATTCTTCTTTCTTTGATCTTTCAAGAGATCTCTCTTAGCTTGTGTGAGGGTATTGTATGATTCCTAATCTACTGGTTCCACATAGCCATTCTCGACTATTTTCCATACATCTTTACCTCAAAACAAAGCCTTCATGTTCAAGGACCACATCTCATAATTCTATCCTGTAAAAGTGGGAGATTGTAGGTTTGAAGTAGAACCCATATTTTACTTTCAACAGAGTTTCTACTCTGATACCAAATCTTTGGATCTACTATTATTGTTGATGGTGTGTGCATTCTATTATGTGCACCGCAGTTTCAAATACTGCACGCCAAACATGATACGCGATAGAGTTCTCAAGACCATTGCATAGTGCACAAACTACTCAGTTTGTTGTGTGTTGTGAATACACACACTTAATGAAATTATTTATGAATGTTGAATAACATAGTGCTATTCTTAGCACATAAACTCGGAAATAAGACAAAAAAAATTTCAATATAGAAAACTTGATATTAATAAACTTCGGCGTTGTGCATGAATACAAAATACAATGACAGAGATGAGCTTCGTCTCCAATGACTTCTTCTGTCAACTCTTAAGCTATTGCTGGTTCTCTATACCTCTTTGCTTCTTCTCTACACATCAACTCCTTCTCTTTAGCATCATCGACTAACTAAGAGACTCAAACTTATATAAACATTGAGATACACTTCTTATAGAAGCTAAGACTGACTCAACAATAAAGACTGTCATTAATTCAACTTACTCTTCAACCAATACTTATCGGACCTCTAGAAGATATAAATCGGTTGAGTGAATGTACGACTTTGCACGTCAGACTGTCTAACTGATATTTTGGCTAACTGACAGACAAATCGATGGAGATGTAAATATCTCACCAACTTGTAATTATAATTTCCAACAATACTTGGAAAAATATTCATACTCTTTTCTATTAACCTATCAAGGAACTACTCAAGACGGAAGAGAAATAGAAGTGAAGAAACTGTCCTTAAAATCTATTAAGGAAAGACAAAATTTATGAATGAAGTTAAAGTAGTGGCTAAAATTCAAGATCAAAATCTTGTGAGGTTACTCAGTTGTTTCGTAGAGGGATCAGAAAGGTTATTTGTTTAGGAGTACTTACCCAATAACAACCTTGATAAAATTTTATTTGGTGAGTCAATTTTACTTTATTGACTGTGAGTCAATTCGATAAAATGTTTAATCATACTTAGGTTGGTTATGATTGTTTAGTATCTTGCATGTTCCATACAGATCCAAATAAACGCAGATGCCTCGATTGGAAGGAGCGTTACAGCATCGTATTCAGAGTAACTCATGGGCTTATATACTTGCACGAGGATTCTCATCTGTGGATTATTCATCGGGATATTAAATCCAACAACATTTTTTTGCACGAGAAGTTGAATCCTAAAATAATAGATTTCATCTTGGAAAAACTTTTTGTTGAAGATGAAACTCATGTTACGAAAAAAGGTGTTGGAACTCGGTAAAACATACATTACTGTAACTCACTCGGTTATATTAATTCAGTCTTAGGGTTATACTTTTGGTGTCACCACACTTTAGAAGTCATTGATCATGTACATATGTTACTCCATATTGTTTAGATGATTTGATTACAAGAGGATTGACATTGAAGCAATTGTACAACTTTTCTTTAGATCTAATTATACTACAATTTCCTTTTTCAAATATCTTTTATTATTTTTAATGGCCAAACATATTTATCCATTGTTATTCTAATTTGCAGCGGGTATATGGAACTAGAGTACGCTATGCAAGGACAATTGTCTGTTAAATCTGATGTTTATATCTTTGGGATTCTTGTTCTTGAACTTATGAGTGGAAGAAAATGGGTTGATTTTAATTTATCACCTGAAATAGAGATCCTTTTAGAATGGGTAGGATATTATTTCCATTGTATTTCCAATTGACCCCATTTATGTTATTTAGTATATAATATAGTTCGTTTATCCAAGTTATATGAGATTAGGATCTGACTACTTACCTGTTTTGATATGAATAAGCAATAATTATCTATTAGCTTCTATAGTTCAACAAGAACTAATGGATCTTATGGATCATAAACTTCATCAATTTGACTCCCTGTTCTTATTATACAGGCATGGAGATTATATAAATGAGGATATATTAAGGATATGATTAATCCAATAACAACTAAATCTTTCAGCGATCAGGAACAAATCTTGAGGTGCATCCATGTTGGATTGTTGTGTACACAAGCTGAAGCATCACTTCATCCATCAATGTCTACAATCAATTTGATTCTTTCAACTAAGCTTATGATATTACACGATCCCATAAAACCTACTTTTGTGAGTTCTAGAGTTAACCATCACACCAACTCGTCCAGTAAATCTTTTTGTTAGACATAAATCTGCAACTATATATTATTCTATGTTCATAGCTTCATATCACACTCATGTTCCTCCATCTAACATTGATGCTTCAATTATGGACTTGGTACATAGATAAAGTTGGCCTGCTTCTGCATTTCGATCACTCTTTTAGTGCTTTGATTTTTTGAAGAGATCCTTAGAAACATGCTCAAGGGTCTGTGGTATCCTACAAAGACAATGGATTGTGTTTGAATATGATTCCCATCACTCTTTTGGTGCTTTCATTTTTTGAAGATATCACTAGAAACGTTCCCAGGGGCCCGCCTCAGGTTGGTATCCTACAAAGATAATGAATTGCGTTTGAATCTGATTGTGTTAGAAATAAATGAATAAATGTAATTTTTGGTAGATTGTTATAGTATTGTCAGTGTATTTAAGGGTGTTAGAGTGTAGTAAAATAATTGATAGAGTCCATTAAGAAAATGATCCCATTTTTTAAGGGATCTCTTGATCTCTAAAAAACCCTATATATATATATATGAATGTATATTTCCTTGTTCAATATATGAAATAAAGAATCATCTCTTTATGCATACAATTCCATTTTTTGAGTCATCTCTTTATTCATACAATTCTATTTGTTTTGTGTGTTTAATTTCTCTTTTGGTATCATATCTTGGCATGAGAGTTTTAATGTGAGGAGTGTGTTTGTAACAATATTGTGAAAGTTATTGTGTTAGCAAAATTGCTAGTGCAGATAAAATTTTCTTATTTATTTTCCTACCTAGTCATGACAAATATAATGGATTCTTATTTAAATGAAGCAAATAAGTTAGATGGATTGAAGTATATAAATTGGAGGTTTAAGATGCATTTTTTGTTGAAGGATACAATGAATGGGAAATTGTGAGTGGAGTTGAAGCTAATTCAAATTGCCCATGTAGCTTGCCTCAATTCGATATTGGGAGAAAAGTGAAACCAAAACAAAGTCTTGAAAATGTTACAATATCATTTCTCATATAAAGGAATGCAAGACATCAAGTGAGACATGATAATGCAAGACATAAACATGGGAGGCACTAACAAGTTTGTGCAATTGATAGATAGTTATTGTAATATTAAATAGTATGTTATATGGATATTAATAGTACTTGCATGGATATTAAGTATTTATTAGCATCCTTGCACTAAGAGAGAGCACCTCCATTTGATGACTTTACAAGGATCCTCATGCAAGAAGAAGAAATTAAGAATAGTGTCTAGAAAAGATTTCAAAATTCAAAATTCAGAGTTCAAAGTTCACTTCCATGGCCAAAGGAAAGAAACCATATAAATGAAATACATGGGTAAAGAAAAGGGAGGAAAACTTGTCGTTAAATTGTATCAAGGTGGGGTTTCATCAAAGACAACTACCAATGTGAGGAAGAATGGTATATGTAACTATTGTGGTAGGTTTGGACATTGATTACTAATGTAGGAAAAAAAAGTAAATAATGAATCCAAATATAATACAAAAATGAAACTTTGTTGATAAAGGAGAGGAAAGTGTTGATCTAAAAAACCTGAAGTTGTTTATTTAAAATGTATCCCTACTAGGATAAGTAGATGATTGTAAATAATGGTTCATAGATTCAATAACATCTATTCATATGGATTGTAATAGATATTGGTTTAAAACCTTTCATGAGATAACTAATGGTGTTAAGATGTATATAGGTGATGATAAATTCAATAAAATAAAATGATATGGTGATGTATCTCTAAATTTATAAAATGGTCACCTGGATAGGGTGCCACCTAGAACGAGGAGGGGGGCAGCTAGATCGGACAGGTCGAGGGATTTAATATCCCAATCCATCACCCCCACAACAATAACTCCCCATAGCTTACTGTTGATATTGAGAGGGGGGTAAATCAATATCAAGTACAATTTAAAACCTTTTTCAACCGTATACTTAAACCATTCAATTATATCCAATGAGAAATTAACAATAGTATAAGAGTTACACCAATACACCACAATACACCATGCACAATATATGAGAAATAATCAATAGTTATTGTTCAAGAGAAGTAATGACTTCCAAAGGTGGCTACAACTTCCAAATGTAAAGGGAGGGATAAAACTCCAAGAGGAATATACAATCCTTCAATATCAAGAGATGGTTGAACTCTCCATCCTTTCCCCTTCCTTCCACCCAGGAAAATATGAGAGATAATAAAACTTTACATTAAATCATCACCATCAACCAACCATCACATAGAACCTTATAATGATTCCTGAGACTTATTAAAATTCTTCAATTCTTCAATTATTGGAATACTATGATCCTATAGATAATATTACTCAATGTATTCTTTGAAACTCCTCCAATTTTCACTCCTTGAATCCTCCCCAAAAAGAAGTTATAGAGAGAATGGTAGACCTTGTTCAATTCTGATTTATTCAGGAGAGTGAACTTGTACATAATTCTTTGCCCTCAATATTTCACATAAGAATCTAAAAGGCACACACAAGAAACTATAATCCCTACTCGTTCCAATGAAATTGGTCCCACTTCATTTGGATTCTCTATGAAGATGTTATGACTATTTTTCCCGGAACACCTTTTTATTGAAACCCTATCTTCCACAGAGTGTATCTCCATAATTATAGCTAACCAAGAGTTGAAACTTTTACCACAGGTACCTTGATATGTCTTCTCAATACCATAGTAATTTCACCATATGAATCATTCTTTAAAAAACGTTATAGTGAAAATGGTAATATGACCTGTAAATAACATACCTTAGAACACATCACCAAAAGACTTCATTCTCCCTTGAAATCCGACCTTCTTTACTTCTGATTTCCTCTGAAATTTGACTTGTGTGTCAAATGAATGTATAATGATATTTGTTTATACCATTTATGTCACTTCCTTTTAACATTAGGGCCGACCTGACACTTTTGTATTTTGTAATTCTTTTCTTTAATTATCTTGAGGGCCTACATGTACTTCCTTCTTCAATTCACTTTGTCATCTTCAAAAATTAATTTCTCCTCAACCATGAGGATCCACGTGACGTGCCACCTACCACCAGAAATAGCATGATGTATACTATCCATCCATGGGTTTTGTTTCTGCATGTACATTTTCCTTCATGTCCAAATACCTTCATCAATATTGCAGTCCAAAACCAATGACTATGGTTGACATCAATGACAACAACCAATCTTCCAATGATATCCCCCTTTGTCAATGATGGAAAGAATCATTCTCCCCCTATCATCATGATCCCAATTTGTCTCCCCCTTTGACATCAATGGCAAAGGGTAGGGATGTGCCCCCTGAGTTTAATGACAAAAGGTAACTCTCTTCTTTGGGGTTGCTCCCCCTGAACATGTGGCACTCAATAATACTTCATCATTATTTTTGGTCTTTGGGACTTTTTCTTTCTTGGAATCCTTTTGTGTGGATTTTGTCTTCTCTCTCTTCTTCATGTTTAGGATGTATATGTTGTTCGGTATTCTTGTTGTAGTTGCAACCAATATTCTTGATTTTTTTTTCTCTCATTTGACATTTTCAAGAGTCAAACGTAAGAGTGTATCCTTTATCACACATTTTACTAACACTGAGTAAATTATGCTTCAAGTTTTCAAACAATAGGTCATTCTTTGCTTTTACATTTTTTCTTCCAAGCTCTATTACACCTTCTCCAAGTATTTTGGCAGACGAGTCATCTCCAAATGCAACATTTCCACCCTTTCTCTTCAAACTGATGAATTTGTCTTGATCTTAGGTCATGTGTGAATAACATCCATTGTCTATGTACCATTCATCTTCTTCTTTATATTATTCAGCGGTCAATGCTATTCGACAATCTTCATTGTTTGGAATCTCTTTCCTTCTCCATATTGTGGTTGGCATAGGGACATATTCATTCATATATCTGCAATTGCGTGCTTTGTGACCAAGATAATTACATTTGTAGCATACAATATTTTTGTCCATAAATGGGTAAAATGAATTCTAACTTTTGTTGACAAATCCACGATTATTTCCATATCTTCTATTTACACCATTCATGTTTCTTGCATATTTGTTCCTTTCATTGATTCTGCAATTAATTTACTTATGTCCAAAATTTTTGCAAGTATAACAATGACCAAGAAATAAATTTTGATACCTTGGAGTAAGTGACCTTCTTTGTGATGTAGTCTGATGGTTCTTCTATATGCACTGAAAACACACTAAAAACCCTCAATTAAATTGTCAACCCGAGGTAAGTAAACTTAGAGTTGTAGAAAAATATATGCCAAGGTAGAAGGGCTGGTAGTAGTATAGTCTAATTAAGGAAGAAACTATCTAAGGGATAATCTATTCAAGCAAAGACTATTAATGGAAAAACCTACTAAGAAACTTCAACTATGTAACCTAGGTAACCTTTGGACAAGGGATCGACGGATAGTTCTAAGGAAGAAAAGGAAAACCCTACTTAAAGAAAAACTAGTTCAATCATATCAATAAGCAAAAGCAAACTATTCATCTAATAAGAAAATAGCAACAACAAACTACTTTAACTAACCTATTCAAATTCAATAAACAAGTATCCTGTGAAAGAGAGAAAATAGACAAGTAACTACACTATCTAAGCAATAATAGACAAGTAAGAAACTAACCTATTAAAGAAATAAAACAACTAACTAACCTAGGATAACTTATACAACAAGTAAACTAATTAAGACTACTCAATAAGCAACTAACTAAGATAAGAGACAAGTGAACTCTATTCTTAATTTAAACTTCATAACTATTTCTAATTTACAAAAAAGAATTCTACTAAATTGAAAGCAAAGAGTAACTAACAACTAATCCTCGATCTATGATAAGCAAAATACTGTTTAATCTACCAAATCAAGAAGACTATCTATCCTACAACAACAAGAAAACTATCTTCTAATCTATGAAAGAAATAAAACTATCTTCCACTCTATGAAAGTGAGAAAACTATCTTCTACCCTATGAAAGCGAGAAAAACTCAAATATAGTGGTGATGGTTGTGTGAATGTCTTCGGTGTATTATAATATCACAATGACACTTAATAATGAAAGATAATTCAGGAGGAATAAAGTCAATATTGACTTCAATAGCAAAGTGAAAAGTGTGAATTAGGCAATCCAATGAGAACTTAGTCATTATGAAAACAACAGCAATTATCCTGCATATCCACATGATTATGTAATCATGCATTAACCATCAACAATAAAATGATATTATTCTATGAAATTCAATTTCACTCTATACTACGTAAGCAAACTCATACTATACTAAATTCAATCATTAACTACAAATAGAAATTGCAACTTAGATCTAAGAAGGAAATTGCATGAAGTAAACTAAACTAGCTCTATCTTAACAATTCAAATTGCAAAAAAAGAAAATGCTCATAAACATAATTTAAACACTATTTTAACATATGACAAGTAAGAAAATAAGAAAATTGATTGACAACTAGATAAGTAAAATAAAACATCAATTAAATAAGCATTCTACAAATAAAAACTAAAGCTAGCACTATCCATCCACCGAAACCCTGTCAAAGAAAGCATAAATGAAAAACTTTGTTTTTATCATCTATTCCAGCATAAAAGAAACTTATTTTATCATCTAGCTACACACACGGTTAGTCTCTAAGCTTGCAAGCTTGCTTCTATCATCTACAAAGTCATTGCATATTAACAAGATCCTCCATATTAGCTTGCAAAACTAAATTAAACCAATTAAATCATAAACGACAAGTTATATAATAAAGAAGTAAACTAACAATTCATGTAAAATAAATAAAATAAAAAGACATCTATGCTATGTAATTCATAAAAAAACTCATAGAACAGTTACCCAAACTATTGGTGGACCCCCCAACATGTCGTGGTCACTCCTCAAATGCACACCACAAACTCAACAAAGCGATTTCACCGTTAAAACTTAAAAACGCAGGTTTACACATTCTAGCAAAACGAAAATGGAAAAACAGAGCTAAAATTGTCTTTGGCTCTAACACTCAACTTCTTAACTTCTTATTAACAATTGTATGACCACTAAGGTGGTATTTATAAGCTTTACAGATTGAGAGGTCGACCACTGGAGGGTCGAACCTCTTCTAAAAACATTAAATTACATTCAATGATGCCCTCACTGCCGAAATGAAGAGAGCCAATAATCTCCCAACTTAACAACCCAAATCAAGTTGTCAAGAGTTTAATAGCTGGAGGGGACAAGCATGAGAAAAACCCATGTCCCTAATTCACCCATCGCTAGCCACCAATACGATAACCGCCAAATCACCCATCATTTTTGTGCAAGACAGAGTGTCGGACGGAGTGTCGGATGAAGTATCAGGCTAAGTACTAGATGGAGTGTTGGACTGAGTACCGAAAGTACAAACAAGCTATGATTTTTCCCTATGACACAAAAAAATGTGAATTAGATTCCAGGAAACATAAAAAAATACAGATTCAAACTCAAAATTATTGAAAAACATGAATTATGCATACCTGGTGTGGATCATAGCGATTTGACACAAAAACTCGTCAAAAGCTTCTTCAAAACATGAAAAGCGCATATTTACATTTGACAAAACTATCTAATTACTGTTATCAAATCAATCATATCATGGGCCCAACATTACCCCCACACTTAAGATTTTGTAGGTCCCACTACAAACAAAAAGAAATTATCCCTCATGGCTAAGCTTGCTGAGGAGGATCAACTTTAGAAGCTTCTCCTTCTTGCCTTGAAGACATTGCCTCATGCTTCTTGTGTTGCTTCAGTTGTGCTCTGAGATTGCGGTTGGATTTGGTCATCTCATCAACCAACCGTTGAAGGGAATTTACCTTCGCTTGGAGGAATGCATTATCATGGTTGAGATGTGTGTTCAATGTCTTCCTTTCTTCCAACGATTGTAGTAGCTGAAAATTCTCTTTTTTTAACCTCTCAATAGCTTGGGTAGAATCAGTGATCTCAGAGGAAGGATTAGACCCTTTGAAAGATGTGGACAGTCTATCATTCTTAGGATCTGGGGTAGCAATTGGTGAAGTAGGAGTAATAGGGGGTTGATAAGGAGAGGTAGGTTCTGATTTTGCCTTTCTTTGAGGCTCTAATCCATCCAGAGATACTTCCCTAAGTATTTTATGAGGACTCTTGAGGTCATAGGATACTTGGATAGGGTCTGAAGTAGTTAGGGGTTTTACATAAAGTTTTCCTCTTGTGCTCTAGGTACTCTTTCGAAAGGGTCCTCTATTAAATCTAGTGGCACCTCTCCTATTAGTAGGAATTGTAGGAAAGTCTTGTTGAATCACTTCTTGTAGCTTCTTGGGTGTAGGATCAAGAGATATTGAAGTCATCGAGGGGTTAACAATAGGCTTCTTGGTCTTTTTACCCAATGAGGATGCAGGGGTTTCAACAAGTTTCTTGTATTGTTCTGGTAAAGGAATGGCTTGTGTAGGGGGGTTTGGAGTTTTTAGAGAGTGGGGTTTGGATGGAGAAATAGTCTTTAGGCCAAGTGTTTTTTTGTTGGTCTTGATTGTCAAGTGAAGGTTTGCAAATTGATAAATGAATGCATCCTAAGTTTTCCCCTGTTTCTCTAATTAGACAAGAACAAGGAGTTTGATCAGGCCATGGTGGAAGAGGTTGTTGTGGGGGTTAGTTACGTTCTTCCTCACTTGAGAGTACATCTTCTCCAAGCTCTTTAGAAAGTAAAAGGGAAAGTTCAAAGGTTTATTTAACTAAAAATGAGCTAGCAATCTGAATGACATGCTTTGAAAGTGGAATATCTACCTTCGCATGTGATCAACCTGGTGATGACTATGAGAGGGTTGATCAATTCCTCTTTTATCCATTCCCTGGAATATCCTTTTTCTCCTGAGATGTATAGAATTCGGTCTTAAAAACCCTGTTATAACTTGAGCACAACAGTTTGTGGTTTTTGAACCATCTATTTCCCATTATTGGAAGCTTCGTGGCTGCAACAATGGATTCTTATGAGACCCAAAAGGTAAGAGACCCCATGCGAGTTTTATTCCCATCGAAACTGAGGGAAAATTGCATGGATATTCCATCATCATGGCCCTGCAAGTGGGATAAAAATGGCCCCCAGCCTGCACGCAATAACACCTCTCTGCACTGTGGAAACTCAGGAATTACGAAAATATCTGCATAGGAAGAGGGTTCATACCTCTTGGGAATTGTGATGAGGTAAAGAAATAAACAAAGGAGAAATTCACCAAGAGATGGTGTGATCGGGCCAAGGAATAACACGAATTGATGCAAGGGCCAAGCGCAATTCGAATAGGGGAAGGAATGACAGAGGCTGAGCACGTTCTCTAAGACAGGGGCAAGGAAAATATTAAGGGGGAATTAAGATAATAGGTAACCACAACCTGTTTTTGAATGCACATAAGGTGGAGTTGATTGCACACATGTGTGCACGAGTTTCCATGTGTGGGAATTTTCGAATTCGAAGGAACGTTTTTGGGGGAAAATGATGTGTAGTTAGATCAATGTCCAAGTCTTTTGTCTTGGACATTTGATCATGAACATTTCTAAAGTTTGCATTCTCAATCTCAATTGCCTTCAACCAATTTGATTAAATGTCATTGATTCCTAGTTACCTGGAATTGTGGACAGTTACTAGTGTGTAAATTCATATGGCACTTCGTTTGGCACCTCATACGGTACTTCATACGGAACCTCATACGACACTTCATATGAAACCTCTGTGTTAACTACATTTTTACCTCCTGTAATGGATAGCTTGCAAATTTGAAATGTTTTTGATAGTCACAGTGGTTTAAGAGCAGAGGCAGAATGTGCCATTGTTATTGATATTTCCACCATGCTCACTCAATCCACTTTCATAGAACATGTAATGTCAAACCTACAATGAACAACCTATAACAAAGTTGAACCAATAAAGTGGTCTATTAAGTACATCGGTTTATAACACACAAGAGATTTTAGCACTTTAAAATAAAATGATTATTGATGCAATAATCTATATCATAAAAATAATACATGAATTTTTACAAAGATTTACTTCTCTAGACAATGATCATTTGTCAAATCATGAACCCCTCCCCCACACCTAATTATTGTGACACCTCACAATCAAAAGTATAGGAAACCAGTCAATTCTCTCGATAGCTGAATCTTTACAGTTTGTAAAGTGTAAAGATAAATTTCACAGATTGGTCTGATGAGACGGTTAGAAGATGGACCCACATATAGGATAAGAGATCCCATATATAGATAAGAAAATGTAGGCAAGAGAGTTTCAAGATGGTCTCAGAGTTAGTTCCCAAATGGAAAGTTTATGGAGTTCATTAACCTTAGCTTAACCATACATACTTCATGTCAACTTTGTATGCAATTAATGTCATACATCAGGACAAGTTTAAATTTATTATTTATTTTTTTGTCAGATTGTCATCCTCACTAGGTAGAATGCCCCACTGCCAACAAGCCTTTTCAGTACTCCGGCGGGTTTACCTAGTCATACCATAGGCCGGTACCCGCTGCCAATAGACTTGTTCAATATCCCAGGGCAGGTTAGCCTCTTACACCCTCAGAGACTGACCCTCCATCTTTTAATATTTTAGTATAAAATTGCTTTAGGAAAGAAGATGTGGGGACAACTCTGAAAAAAACTTTTCTTTCCTTTTTTTTCTATTGGGATGGTATTTATGTTAGAGGATGACTTTCCATTATATTACTTAGTGATTGTCTCAATGTAAGGGGTACTTAAGCGCACGTGGCCTATCTAAAGATATGATATAATCAATATATTTAGTGTGTAGTGGACGATACCATTGAGAAAGAACAGAAAGGTATCTCTAGGCTCAAATCACTTTCTTCTTTTGTAGTTATTGTGATATTTCCATGACTAACTGCTAAGTATACCTCCTTGTTACTCTTTAATAAAGACACTTTACTCACTTACTCAGTTTTCTTGGAAAAAACTATACGAGAGACCTCTAAGATTGATGGTTATGGTATCACTTCCTTATATAGTGGTGAAGAGTTTCAAGAGCAACTGCTTTGGAAAGCCTTAAGAAAATGATTTTTTTTGCAAAAATATGGCTAATTATAGTAATTCAATATTCATTTGGTGCTTAGCAGACAACATGATTCAAGTATAACAATTGTTTTGAAGAAAATCCTTCTTTTATATTTCCTTGAAGCTCTCTACTTCTAGTAAAATAAATACCTACAAAAATCTCTAGAATTGCTTAACAACAAAATTCAAAAACTATTTACATATGTACAGTAGAAGATTCAAAAAACTTTTCAAGAACAAGGGGGAACTTACCCATCTACTAAGGCTAATGCCTTGTCAGTTGACATGACCTGTAGAAAATCCTCTTTGGAAATGGGCTTATGATAAAATTTGAGTCGATGTCCATTAACTACAAAGGAGACTTGTCCATCGTTGATTGTTTTGATTTTTATAGATCCATTGTCATATACAGTGTCTACCTCATAAGGTCCCAACCACCGGGTGGTGAGTTTTCCTTTGAAGGTTTTGAATCATGAATCAAACAACAGAGCCCAATCACTAGGTTGGAAGTGTTTCTTCTTAATAAACTTGTCATGCCACATGCTCCTCTGATTTTGGACTAATATTTTCCATTGGATGGAATCTTTCCTGATCTCATCCAACTCATTCAATTGGAGGGATCCTTTCTTCTGATCCTCATCTAATTTTAATCCCAATTCTGCGGAAATACAGAAGGTCCTTACTTGTAATTCTATTGGTAGAAGTACTTGTTTCACGTATACTAGCTCATAAGGGGTGTGTCCAGTGGTGTTTCTCTAGGTGGTCTAGTAAGCCCACAAGGCATCTGGAAGCCTATCAGCCCAATCCAAATGATGTAATTGAACAATCTTGGTTAAGATAGATTCTAGGACTTTGTTTATAGATTCTACCTGACCATTAGCTTGTGGGTGGTATGGAGAAGATTTACAGTGTTTAATCCCATATTTATCTATTAGCTCTTTCATCAGCTTGGAAGTTAATTGAATGCCCTGGTCTATAACAATTTCACGAGGGACACCAAAGCGGGTAAAGATGTCTTCATAAATGAATTTTACAACAAACTTTTCTTTTTCCCTAAATAAGGCTTTTTCCTCTACCCATTTGGTGACATAATATGTACAAACCAAAACATAGTTCTTCTTACGGTACATAGGTGAAATTGGTCCTACAAAGTCAAGGGTCCATTTTTCGAAGGGTTCTATCATAAATTGGACATGCAAGGGAATTTCATCATCTGACGTAGGTCTTCCTATCCTTTGGCAACTATCACAACTTCTCACATACTTGGCAGCATCTTTGAAAATTCTAGGCCAATAGTACCCTGAATGTAACACCTTATATGTTTTACGTTTGTCTAAAAAATTTCCACCACATGGTCCATCATGACAACTTCGTAGTATTTCTGGTACCTCATCCTCTTGGAAACATCTACGAATAATCGGATCAGTACATGTGGAAAAAGGTCATGGCCAACCCATGAATAATTAGCACTTTGTGTAATAATTCTACGCTTTTCATGAGGTGACAAATGAGATAGTAACTTTCTAGTAGCCAGATTGTTTTCCATATCCGCAAACCACAGGGTATTTACAAAGAGGGAAAAAAGGTGCTCGTCTGGGAAACTATCATCTACAGGGATGTCATCATCCTCATTTTTTATTCATGAAATAAAGTCAGCTACAAAATTTTCCTTTCTTGGTCGGTCAAGCACGATGATGTTAAACTCTTGCAATAGCAGGAGCCACCTAGTCACTCGGCCATTAGTTATGGGTTTATTCATGAGAAATATAATGGCAGAATGATCTGAATGTACAAATACTTAGTAACCTGTAATGTAGTGACGAAACTTGTTGATAGAATGAACTATTGACAATAATTCATTCTCGGTAACTATGTAGTTTAACTCGATAGGGGATAAGTTCTTGCTCACAAAATAAATGGCATAGGACTGACGATCCTCTTTCTTAACTAATACTCCTCCTATTGTGGTGTTGGAGGCATCAATAGATATGTGAAATGGGAGAGTCCAATTGGGCCCTCTAAGAACTGGTGCCACTGACAACTTATTTTTTAGGCTTTCAAAGGCAGTTTGACACTGCTCAGTCCAAACAAAATCAACATCTTTGATTAACAATCCAAACATGGGTGCAATAATCTTTGTAAAATTTTCAATAAACCACTGGTAGTATCTGGCATGTCCAAGAAAGATTATCACCTCTTTCTGAGTCTTGGGGGGTGGAATTCTGATGATGACCTCAATCTTTGCAGGATCGACTTTTATCCCATCAGATGAAACATGATGTCCTAGAACCACTCCTTCAGTTAACGACATTTTACATTTTTGATGACATAGAGATAGGTTCATTTCTCGGCATATGATAAGGAATTTTTCTAAATTATCTAAGGCTTCTTGATAAGTGTGGCCATAAACATTGAATTCATCCATGTAGACCTCCACACAGTCATGAATAAGATTGACAAATATCCCTAGTACTGCTTGTTGAAATGTGGTGGGAGAATTACAGAATCCAAATGGTAATGCCCTATAGGCATAGGTACCCCAAGGACAAGTAAAGGTGGTATTTTCCTGGTCCTCGGGTGCTATGAGAATATGATTGTACCCGTTGTACCCATCTAAAAAGGAAAAATGCTTCTTTCCAGACAAGGTATCTAGAACTTGGTCAGTGAAGGGGAGAGGAAAGTAATCTTTTAGAGTGGCTTGGTTGAGTTACTGGAAATCAACACAAATTTTCCATTTCCCAGTTACTTTCTTTGGAACCAATAATCGGGGATACCCACTTACTGTTGGAGACGGGATAAATAAATCCGACATTTAATAACTTTTGGATCTCCTCTTTTACTATATCTTTGAGTGTTGGGTTCATCCTTCTCTGGGGTTTCCTAACAATTGTTACTTCACCCTGGGTATATATGTGATGAATGCATGTATTGGGGTGTATACCCTTCATGTCAGTGTATTCCCAGGAAAATGCTCCCGATTGTTCTTTAAGGATATCTACTAACTGTTTATGTTGGTCTGCATATAGCTTGAAGTTTATATGTAGAAATTTTATTGGACTAATCTCGTAGGGCATAGTATAATATGTGGCAGACTCGTCGATCTCAAAAATGAAATATGTTGAAGACAATATGGATGGATCTAATTGTTCCTAAAAGTCTTCCAAACATGTACTCAAATCGGGGAAAAGATTGTGGAAAATCCACACATGTGATAGCAGAAATGAACTAGTTTAGCACATTTTTTGTTGTGTGCCCCTGAAGTGCCCATGCATGGTCACTTGGAAATACGGGTTATTCCCAATCCTCATTATCATATGGAAACTCAAGCCACCATAGATTCTCCATGATAGGTTGAGCCATAGGGTATATGGTGCGATTCTGGATAGAAAGTCCATTTGAGATGCTCATTTCTCCCTCTCTACAACCAATAAATGCATTGGGTGTGGCTAGCCAAGGTCTTCCCAAAATGATGGGATGGCCTTTGGTGGGATCGTTTGAGTGGATAACAAGGAAGTCTACTAGGTACTCCCATGAGGATAAACTAACCATGATATCATCTAAAATTCCTTCAGGTATAACCCTAGTCTTATCTTCTAATTCCAGAATGGTTGGGGTAGGCCTAAGAAGAGGTTGTAACTGCAATTGATCCAAGTTAGTAGCGGTCATAACAATGATGGATGCCCCTAAGTCTATGAGAGTATTTCCAATGGAAACCTCGTTAATGGTTATAGGTACTACGGGGTTTTTAGGTTTCCCATATTTTGTTAACTTTAGCTGCTCTGACATGTATTCAGAAAGATCTCCTATCAAATGTACTATAGGAGGGTCCTTTTGCTTCCTACCTAGCTTCTTAATACACAATTATTTGACTACCTTATTGTAAATTGGAATATCATTAATGTCTTGAAGTAAAGGAATCTTGACGCAAATGTTCTTCAATTCATTCAAGATGTCGAATTCCGATCGGGTGGTAGGTTTCTCGATTACTAATCTATCTGGATAAGGAGGGGCCTTCTTACTTTGTGAAGGTTCATTTTGGGGAATCTTAGGTTCTTGGTCCTTAGGAATAATAACATATTCCCACCTAGTGTCATCCGTGGGTTGTTTGGTGGTTTCTTCTTCTTCATCTTCCTGGATGACTACTGAAAGTCTCTTCCTATCCATAACTTTTCTCGATCTTAAATGAATCTCTTGTAATGGAACAAGAGTAATAACATATGTTAGGAAGACCTGCATCTCAACATTATTAAGAGGTTGAGGGTTCTTATTATTAGGATTGGGAACTGGTTGTGCTGGTAATAATGTCATTCTTGGGGAATCTGCATTCTGATATTGTTGCAGTTGTTGTTGTTGTGGAATAGGAGGTAGAGGTGGTGGAACAAAACCTGGCAGAAGTTGCAGAGTGTTCAATGGAAACTGAGGATAAGGATGATTGGACATAGGGATAGGTGGAGCTTGAGGGCTTCCTTGGTTATGCCCTCCTCTCCATCCTTGAAGCCAAGGATGTTGGTACTGAGTAGACCCGTTTTTCCAACTTGGTGAGTTCCACTGTTGTTTTTGTTGGTAATAGGGTGGAACTTGAGATTTTAGATCTGGGTATGTGAGCTGGTTCCTAGGATGCCATGGCCTCCTAGGTGCATAAAAGGACTCCCTAGGATCTCCACTCCTATAGATGGATAATAAACTGGGAAATGATGGACATTTCTCAGTTGAATGGCCTTCTATGCAAAAGCCACAAACTGAGATGTTATCTAATGGGAATTCCCTTGGGGTATGTTTCCTCCTGCATCTTGGCCAATATATGCTCATTTATGCATTTTCCTCCTCTTGTTTCTTTTTAATCTTTAGGGTGTCCAACTAGGAACCTATTGTGCTTAAGATATTTGTCTTGAAGTTTTATAAAAGGTTCTCTATCTCTTCTCTCGTGATACCACCTAAACTAACTGGTTTTAAGTTTCTATTATAAGGGTCTCGAACATTCTTTCCTATTTTGGATCTACTCCTTGAGTAATTTTTACACACAAATGGTTTATGAGAGATGTCACCTGATGCCATCAGGTTAAGCATCTCTAGGCATTCTTCTAAAATTCCCTTAAGGAAAAGAGACCTAATGGCATCGTCTGGGAGATCATGGTATTTTGACTTCTGGGAGATATATGCAAACTGTTCCATATAGTCCTCAAGATTCTCGTCTTCTAACTATTGGATTTTGAAGATGTCATTATGAGACTCTTTGGTCTTGCAGTAGTCTTGGTACTTCTTAAGAAATATATCTTCCATGGCTTCCCAATACCTAATGTTCGATTCTCCCAACCCCATTAACCATCTTAGTGCAGAGTCCTTGAGGGTGGAAGGAAAGAGTTTTAGTTTATGGGCATCTTGTAGGTAGTTGTAGCTCCTACACAAGATGTCTAACTCAAATAGGAAGGTGTCTCGATCTTCACTGGTTTTACCATAAAAGGTGGGTAGTGTTGAGAGAGGAATATTTTTTATGTTGACATTTAAGGTGTTGTCCAAAATTGGAAACCCAAAGGTATTTTTAGTTTGCTTTCTAGTTTCTTCTTTTTCCCCGTGTCTTACATTGTTATGATCCCCCTGATCATCCATACTGGCTTGGTTTCCAAAAAGAGAGTACCTAAGTGGTTTTATCTTCAAACAAAACAAGGTTTCCCTCTGATGGAAAGGTCTTCCTATTACTTGGTTGTCTGGGACTCTACTCGAGTCAGTTGAGATTATTGGTGCCAACGTTTTTGTGTCAATTTGAGAGACAATTATGTTGTCTGAACTACCAAACAAAATATTCACCTCTTCAGGGTCTATAATGTCCTCAAAGTTAGGATCTCCTGGTGGTGGTGTAAAAGAAAAGGTTGTATTATTTGGTTCTACGAGGGTCGAGTGGTCTTGCCTCCTGTCCCAATATGATTGATGCTTCAATTTATTGTTCTATAGTGCTCCCTATTTTAGTCTCTTCAGAGACTACTTTAGCTCTTTGGGTAGAGCTAGCTCCTATTTTTCAGTATCGGTCTGCAAAATTTATAAGTGGAATGTTCCTTACCCAAAAAAGATCAGAAGGAACCTTGGTTGAAAGGTTTTATTTAGATTTAATGTATCTATCTTTTGGGTCTCTACGTCTATTCATGAAAGTAAACAAAAACAAAAATAAAAACTACCATTGGGTTTGGGGCAACCTGCTATAGAAGATGCACAGGTTCTTACCCCTCATATTAAAGTTCCCCCGCCACGAAACTAATGCTAATGTATAGAAGTGATCTAATTCATAACTATTTCCTACCTTGAGACAACTCCCCGACAATGGCGCCAAAAATGATGGTTGTTTTATATGCACTAAAATCACACTAAAAACCCTCAATTAAATTGTCAACCCGGGGTAAGTAAACTTAGAGTTGTAGAAAAATATATGCCAAGGTAGAAGGGCTGGTAGTAGTATGGTCTAATTCAGGAAGCAACTATCTAAGGGCTAATCTATTCAAGAAAATACTATTAATGGAAAAACGTACTAAGAAACTTCAACTATGTAACCTAGGTAACCTTTGGACAAGGGATCAATGGATAGTTCTAAGGAAGCAAAGGAAAACCCTACTTAAATAAAACTAGTTCAATCATATCAATAAGAAAAACAAAACTATTCATCTAATAAGTCAATAGCAACAACAAACTACTTTAACTAACCTATTCAAATTCAATAAACAACTATCTTGTGAAAACAAGAAAATAGACAAGTAACTACACTATCTAAGCAAGAATAGACAAGTAAACAACTAACCTATTAAAGAAAGCAAACAACTAACTAACCTAGGATAAATTCTACAACAAGTAAACTAATTAAGACTACTCAATAAGCAACTAACTAAGCTAAGAGACAAGTGAACTCTATTCTTAATTTAAACTTCACAACTATTTCTAATTTACAAAAAGGATGTCTACTAAATTGAAAGCAAAGAGTAACTAACAACTAATCCTTGATCTATGATAAGCAAACTACTATTTAATCTACCAAAGCAAGAAGACTATCTATCCTACAATATCAAGAAAACTATCTTCTAATTTATGAAAACAAGAAAACTATCTTCCACTCTATGAAAGCGAGAAAACTATCTTCTACCCTATGCAAGCGAGAAAAACTCAAATATAGTGTTGATGGTTGTGTGAATGTATACAGTGTCTTATAATATCACGATGACACTTAACAATGAAAGATAATTCAAGAGGAATAAAATCGATATTGACTTCAATAGAAAAGTGAAAAGTGTGAATTAGGCAATCCAGTGAGAACTTAGCCATTATGAAAATAACATCAATTATCCTACATATCCATGTGATTATGTAATCATGCATTAACCATCAATAGTAAAAGGAGATTATGCTATGAAATTCAATGGCACTCTATACTATGTAAGCAAACTCATACTATACTAAATTCAATCATTAACTACAAATGGAAAGTGCAACTTAGATCTAAGAAGGAAATTGCATGAGGTAAACTAAACTACCTTTATCTTAACAATTTAAATTGCAAAAAAAGAAAATGCTCATAAACAGAATTTAAACACTATTTTAACATATGACAAGTAAGCAAATAAGAAAATTATTTGACAACTAGATAAGTAAAATCAAACAACAATTAAATAAGCATTCTACAAAAAAGATGGCACTATCCATTCACCGAAACCCTGTCAAAGAAAGAATAAATGAAAAACTCTGTTCTAAAACTTTGTTTTTATCATCTATTCCAGCATAAAAGAAAACTTAATTTATCATCTAGCTACACACACAGTTAGTCTCTAAGCTTTCAAGCTTGCTTCTATCATCTACAAAGCCATTTTATATTAACAAGATCCTCCATTTTAACTTGAAAAACTAAATTAAACCAATTAAATCATAAAAAACAAGTTATATAACAAAGAAGTAAACTAACAATTCATGTACAAGAAATAAAATAAAAAGACATCTATGCTATGTAATTCATAAACAAACTCATAGAACAGTTACCCAGACTATTGGTGGGTCACCCAGCAAGTCGTGTTCACTCCTTAAATGTACACCATGAACTCAACAAAGTGATTTCACCATTAAAACTAAAAAACACAGGTTTACACAGTCTGGCAAAACAAAAATGGAAAAACATTGCTAAAATTGTCTTTGGGTCTAACACACGACTTCTTAACTTCTTCTTAACAATTGTATGACCATTGAGGTGGAATTTATAAGCTTTACACACTGAGAGGTCACCACTGGAGGGTCGAACCTCTTTTAAAAATGGTAAATTACATTCAATGATGCCCTAACTGTCGAGATCAAGCGAGCCAATAATCGCCCAACTTAACAACCCAAATCGATTTTTCAAGAGTTCAGTAGCTGGAGGGGACAAGCATGAGAAAAACCCATGTCCCTGATTCGTCCATTGCTGACTGCAATTACCATAATTGCCAAATCACCCATCGTTTTTGTGCAATACGGAGTGTCAGAAGAAGTGCTGGATGGAATACCAGACTGAGTACCGGATGGAGTGCCAGACTAAGTACTGGAAGCACAAACAAGCTGCGATTTTTCTCTGTGACACCAAAAAATGCTAATTAGATTCCTGAAAATCATAAAACCATACAGATTCAAACTCAAAATCATTGGAAAACAATAATTATGCATACCTGGTGTGGATCATAGTGATTTGACACAAAAAATCTTCAAAAGCTTCTTCAAAACATGAAAAACACATATTTACATTTGGCAAAAGTATCTAGTTACTATCATAAAATCATTCATATCACGGGCCCAACATAGTCCATCTAAGTTCATGATCTACTCTTCTGTAGTTTCCTTCATATTGATTGAAGCTTCTTTGATTCTTGAAGTTAGGAGGTCTTCTTGGATATTCATCTCTTTTGTAATCATTCCTTCTTTCAGGTATCCTGGTCCACTTCTCATCAACTGTCTTTGTAGCTCTTTCTTCAACCTTCTTGTTGGTATTTTCATATTATTTATATGAAGTTTCACCCATGCATCCAATATGTTTTAAGTCTTTTGGAACTTGGGAGTTTCTTAAGCCCTTCCTCAATGTGACAACTTCTTGTTCAAGTTTCTCACAATCTTCTTCTTTATTCATCATTTGGACATTCCTTACTTCTCCTATTCTTCTTTCTACTTCGAGTAGAGTTTTCAAGGAAATAGTTTCTCAAAGTATTCTAATTGTTTCTTCAAGCTTGCAACTGTCTTTTCACAACTACCCAATTCACTTCTTAGTTTTCTATGCATGTCTTTGAGCTTGCTATTTTCAATCTCAACTTGCTTCAATTTTTTAAGATTCTCATCTTCTTGTTGAATAATTTTTGCTTCCTGATTTTCTTCTTCTTCATTGGACTTTTCTTCTTCAGTGTCATCTCTTTTGATCTTTGGATGAGGACATTCAAGTTCAACATGTCCTACACCTTCACAATTAAAGAAAAAGAATTGATCTCTATTTGCTTCTTTGAAATCTGAGATGTTGTAATTTGCTTCAACTTCTTCTTCTTCTTCTTCTGCTTCTTCCCTTGCATAAAGGTCTTGTAGCTTGTCCCAAATCTCTTTTGATGATGCACATGATCCCACCTTGGATTTCACTGAATCTGTCAATCCATCAAGGATGGTATCTATTGCCAATTTGTTGTTCTTTTTTGCTTCCTTCTGAGGTGTAGTCTTTGGTTTCTTCAAAGCATTGTATCCTGAAGAAAATGAGAACCAAACATTTTCCCCAAGAGCTTTCAATTAAGTTTCCATTCTATTACTCCAGTATTCAAAATTGCTTCCATCAAATGGTGGAATCCCATTTGGAATTTTGTCTTCCATTTTTTCTTAGGATCTTTGTTCCAGTGGTTAAATTGTACTGAAGGTAACCCTCTCTGATACCAATTATTGATACTAAGAAGGATGTGAATCAGTATCAAGTACAATTTAAAACCTTTTTCAACTTATACTTAAACCATTCAATTATATCCAATGAGAAATGAACAATAGTATAAGAGTTACACCAATACACCATAATACACCATGTTAACACTCTGTAAATTTCCTAGAGGTTGTCAGAAAAGAAGAAATCTACGGGAGGTAACTTTATTCAACCACTTAGAAGCTAGGATCTAGCCCTACTAGATTCAGAGAGGGATCTCTCTGTATGATTTAGATATGTTTCAAATTTAAAATATTAGGCTAGGTAAATAAAATATGTTTGTTTTGTTCGTTGTCATTTTCGTTGGGCTGGATGAGAGAGATTTACACATCGATTGGGCTATGGGGTCTGTATTATGAAATAAAATCTAAACCAAAAAATGAAGAAACCTTTCACAGGGCGAGATAATGCAATCGTTGGATTCTTTTAGTAGAAAAAATGAGGAATAGAAAAAAATGATAAAGTCTTTTAAAGTCAGAAACAAGGTATACAAAGATAAATCCTGCAACATTCATTACTTTCAAAGATTAGATTTAGAAAATAGTGCGATAAATAAGAGAGAATAATATTTAACTTAGAAAGGAAAACATCACCAATGAGTACATGCAAGAATCCTGTGGAAACACCTCTTTGTATTAATGGAAGATCTCTTGAAAAATATTACAGTCTGGTAGCTCACAGGGCATAAAGATCAACCCTCAATACTTCGAAAAGTGAAGTATTTATAACCAAAATTACAAATGATCATGTCATTAAAGATCAGTATGTGGTAAATCTATTTTTAGCTTAACTGACTTAACAAACTAAAAAAATCTAGGAAATTGTTTGATGATGTGTCGAAGTTTCATGTTGTTTTCTGGGTGAAGCATTGGTGAGGCTTCTGCATGACCTTGTCTGACTAGATAACTAATTGGGCTTGGACAACTCATCGACTACTCGATCAGATTGCAAATCTCTTCCCATCGAATATGACTGGGAACGACGACCTTGAGTAACGTTCGATAAACTTCATCCATCTCTCTGCACTTAGCAAAAGTTGTCTTGATGATGAAGATGTACCAGATCTCATGCTGTATGTTGATGTCCAACTATAGAGAATCTAGGAATGCCTTGCTAGTGATGCTGACTTGTATTCCTGAAAATTTCAAACTATCCTTAGCCACAGTGGCTAGTCTCTTTTTGTAATCGGGGAGCGTCATCAATTTTTCATTTATCACCTTCAAACCAGGGAGACCCTTCTTCTATAGAGCCTCGATCTTGCTGAAAAACCTTTTCACCCCTAGGTCAATAGCCTGAACCTTTTCTTCTAGCTGTAGCATCAGTCCTTTCTTGGTCAAGAGTCTCTTGATCTCAAGGATGGTCTCTGTTTTGTCTTCAATTCTCATATCTTCCAGCTTCTCTCTGGTTTTAGAATTCAATAATTTGATGATTTCAGTAGCCTCTGTGGGCATCGCTCCCAGTTTTGCTCTAATCTTCTCGATGGCTTGTTTACTTCTTTGCACCAATTCATTTTGTTCAAACATAATTTGTATCGTTGGCCATCTTTCATTCATAGACTTGGTGATGTCTGTCCAGACACTTTCTTTGACTTCGACCAGTGTTTTGCCTGCCACTGTTTGCTTCTGAAGCTGTTGTAACTCTTTTTTGAGCTAATCTGACACTTGTTTTTCCTTGGAGTAGCTGGTTTGGTAATAAGATTTGAGTTCCTAGAGGTTCTCAATCTCTTTTTGAGCCTGCTAATCTCTGTTTGTTGCAGATTCATCTCTTCCATAGATTTAGCCAGTTCAATAGTCTTTTCGAGAGACGTCAGTGGATTTGTTGATGGAATTTCTGCTAGGGACGTTGTGCTCACTCTTGAGAGTGGAACTGCAGTCAATGGAATGAATTTCATGGGTTTTGACTGCTCTTTCTCTTTCACTAGTTTCTCCATTTCAGCTTCCATTTCCTTCAATTGTGCATTCTGCTCCATGATCAACTTAAGCATCTCATCTTTTTCTCCTTCTGTCTCTGCCATTTCCTTTTCCTGTGAGTCTACTGTTGATGGTAGCTTCAATTGTTTCCTCAGAGATTCTATGTCGGCATTTTTCTTATTGATCATCTCCTCGACTGCTTTCACATTTGAGGGATCATATCTGATCTTGAGGACCAGTTCCTCCAATGTCTTAATCCTGTTATCCTTGGCAAAGGATGATATTTTTTCCAACTTCAACTGCATCTGGACATTATTCAGAGATACTTGTAACTTGGAGGCAGCAGTGGAAGCGTGTGCCAATGTGGAGAAAACCATTTCTCCAGTTTGCCTGTGTAGTTCCATTTGATCAGCTGGATGCACAACCTTAGTCTGGAATTCAAAAGTTGCCCTTTTGTAATTAGTGATTACCTTTGGGTCTGGCAACTGTGCTTGGAGAAATGCCATGTGCATTCTACCCTTCTCAGTGTCGAATGACGATAGCAGTTTGTGTTGTGCAGTCAATGTTTGCTTCTAGAACTGAGCATATGTGTTGTTGGTCAGCGTCTGATTTTTTTTCTTGATCAAATCATATTTCTCAAAGATACTTAGCTTTAGTCCTTTTTTCCCTAGCTGATTGACTGGTGGATTATCTGTAGGCTTCTTTGGAAATACTGAGGTTATGATCTGCTTGCTGCTTGTACTAAGGAGTGATCGATCCACCTCTCTCATTGTAGTGGATGGAATTTCCTTTTCGCCAGCCGTGTCAGGTGACTGAGTGGTTTTCGACCTCTTTGTGTTCAATTGGAACTGCTCAGATGATACTTCAGTGACAGAAGGCGAAGTGTCCTTCCTAGGCCTTTTCTCCTTTGGAACCTGTGGTGTAGTCGTCTGTGAAACAGTGACCGAAGGGTCCTGTTGTTTTGACTCAAACAAAGTGTTTGGCTCCCATTCTGTCTGGTTTGCAAACTTCTCTACCTCAGGCCTAGATATGTGAACATACAAAATATTCTTATTTTTTATCCTCATCTCGGAAATTATCCCGCATAGATCATAGTGCTACGTGAAACTAACAAAAAACTTCATTTCTTTTAGCATTCTGTCTGCTTCCTCCTCGGCGCCTCGATTGTTGCAGATGAAATACCCAATCTACCCTTTGATTCTAAGCTACTGCTTCTTCTTCAAAGACACAAAATGTATGTCGTCTAAATTTATCATCTTCCTTATGTATTTCCATGGAGAAAATTCTAACAGGTAAGTACTTGGGTAGTTTATATGGGGCCAACTCGCACCCATAGACTTTGATCTCGGTATGATTTTGGTAGAGGTACCAATCACCAATCTCTGTAAGGTCCGAGAGATGTAGAATCCTCTTAATTTCCTCATTAATTCTGGGTTCGGGTCTGCCACTGAGCATACTCACCACTGGGTGGTAGAAATTCTTGATGAACTTCTTGAAACTGAATTCTTTGGAGTTATGTCTGAGCAGAGAAGTCCATGTTGTTACTGCCTGTGGTCTACCATCCTCGTCCATCTTCTACATAGAAAAAGAAAATTTGTCTGCTTGGAAGAAAACGAACAGGTATGCAAGTATTGCAGAATACCGGAACATACCTTCTGTGGAAAAATTTATGAATTTTTCATGAATGTTGTCTGCCAGGAAAGCATTGTAGTCGAACTGTGTAGTGGGTTTCTCATCGATGGAGAAAATAGATAGAAATCCCAAAATGGGTTCATCTATCCATTGATCTGAAAAATATCCAAGAAAGGCACATAGTGACGTGATAACTTGGTTTCCTTTTATTGAGAAAAGGGAGGAAGGATAAGGGGGGTTTGTAGTGGGGATCTGAGTGGATTGTGGAAGGAAAAGCTCAAAAATTTGAGCTCTTTGAGGAAACGACAGCTTCTGGTAGAGATCTATGATGATTTCGAGGTTAAAAGGTGAGGCAGATTCAGCTCGGGATATCTACATCATTTGATTGATGGTTTTTGGTGTGATGAGGAAAATATTTTCCCCTAATGAGGACACAATGGCTCTTTATTCAGGGATATAATGGGATTGACACTTGAGGGAAAATTCTAGGAAGTGGTGAATCTGGGGGAAAATATACAAGGGTAGGTTGGACTCCCAGAGCCCAATTTCATCACTCTGGTCTAGGAAGACTTCTTTAAGCCATGACTGTAGGTCTGCGAAGTTGAAATCACATCTTGTGTCTGTGATTAAGTAGTATTTGTTGGCCGAGGAATCCTTTTGAGGTCAATGGGAGGCTGGAGAAAAGGATTCTCCTCACCTTCTGTTCTCTTTGACTTTGGCGCCATCATTGTAACAATACCTGCAAATAAAACAAAGGTTAGCGGGGACGAATGTAGATGTGGGCGACTGATTGTAATGGAAAAGGAAAATGGGGAAAATTATCTGGTGCGACGACTGGGTAAATGGTGAGGGAATGAAGGGTGAGGGTAGTTTTGAGCAAACAAATATTCGTTGGGTGTGGGAGATAGGTCAGTTGGTTAACGGATAAGTTAGCTAGTAATAGATGGCCAATGGGTCATTTAGAGCATGAGATGGCAGGTGACAATGACTGAAGCATATGGTTGAGTGACGTGGTAGGTATTGATTGCAGGAAAAGACCGTGGTGAAGGGACTTGTCATGGGCGAACGAGGGAGAAAGACTGACATAGTTATGGGATGTGACTCTTAAGAAAAAGGTGGATAATGATGTCCTAAGGTGACGAGGTATGTCAGAAAGTAATAGGTGGTGGAATTTGGAACCAATGGATTCATGCCATGTATAGATAGGGGGACCGCCAGAGGAAAATTCCATTCTAGACCCCGCCCCCCCACCATTGAAGGAAGATTGACCGAGGGGGTTCGAAAAACACCACGATCCATTGATTTGTGCGCTTCCTTCTCAATCGCAAATCTGTGCGTGATCTTTAAAACACATTCCGGACCCCCCCCCTCCCCCCCTCCATTAAAATTAGAATGAACAGGGGGGTCCGGAATCCAATATAGACCGTAGATATAGAAGATGAAGCTTGAGCCTTCCATATGTGAGAATATATTATCTCCGATTCTAGACCCCCCCACCGTTAAAGGTAGAATGGTCGGGGGGGGTCCGGAAAGACTTGTTGACTGTAGATCTAGGTGTGAACATCTGAGCCGTTCATACATGAGTTGTGAATAATTGTGAGTGCGAAGTGATATGCGCCCAACAAAACTTAGGATAAGTGCATATCGTGGGTTTTCCCAAGCTTTTCCATGTTTCTATCACCAAGGGGTTAGACATCAAACCTTTTAAACCTCAAAGACATGGTTCAGCATTGATCATCGAGCTGGTTTTATTGAAATAAAACAAACTACCCTATGTTCTAACCTAATTACCTATGACAATTAGCCCAGATTAAACTATTGGACTAAGAAATTACTCTATCCTGGGGCTATTTGACCAATATTAGGCAGTCTAGTCAGATTTATTCACTAACTGACCTAGATCACTTGGCTAAGATTAAACAGTTTAGCCAAGATTATTCACTACTCCTATCAACAACAATTTAAAAGAACTTGGCCATGCTTGAAAGGTATGGACCAAGTCATCATTATTTCATGGGGCTCTATTGAATTTCTTTTATGCCCTCTTTTTTTCTTTTTTCTTTTTCTTTTTCTTTCTTTTTCCTCTTCTTTTCTTTTTCTTTTTCTTTCTTTTCCCTCAAATTATTTGCAGAATGAAAAATCATTTGACAAACAAAAAACACTAAAGAGATAACATTTCAGTCACTAGTTGATCCTATAAATTATAGGGTTATAACAGTGGCTCCACCTACGGATGGTACTCTCCTTTTGAAGTGCCAAGAATCCTGATTCCCGATGTTCTGAAACTTTCTCCATAGTCGCCTTTGTTGCTTGATTAGTTTTATTTTTAAAATTGGAAGAAAATGGTCAGTGGCTTAGGGCCTTATCTCTGGTCTTCAACCATCTGATCAAAGTTATTCACTCAGAAACTTGCAAGCAAAATGAAAGTAGTTTGTACAATGGAAAGTGTGATTTCAGGTCCCTACTGAGGTGGTGAATAATGCTTTAGCATTCTGCCATTTACAAGTCCTTCTAGAAGATCTATCCCATCACTGTTGTTGAGAAAGAAGGCGTTATTTCCTTTGAATGATTGAATCATGTATGGTCCCTTCCATAGACTTTCAAATTTTCCATGCTTTCCCTTGTCTTTATTTCGGGAATCCCATCTCAGCACCAAGTCACCCAGCTCGAAATCATCTTCTTTGGTTCTTTTGTCAAAGATCTTCTTAATGCTTTCTTGGACTACCTAAGTCTTGTTGTATACTTCTTCCCTGGACTGATGCAAATGGATCATATAGTTTATCCTTCTTTGGGATTCGTTCGACTTGGCTTGCATGTCTTGCAGCAATTTCATGACAGGAACTCCTAAGGAAGTGGGAAAAACTACTTTTGTGCCATAGACCAGCTAATATGGTGACATACCGATTGACCTTTTGGTGGTCAGTTTGTCGGCCCATAGTGCGAAAACTAACTTGTTATGCCATGACTTTTTGTTTTCTTGATAATGTTTACCGGGGTTTTATTTGATGATTCCGCTAGCCCATTTCCCTGAGGGTAATAAGCTGTGGAATGTCCCAAACAAATATGATATTGGTTGTATAAATCTATGAGTTTCTTAGATCGAAAAGAAGCTCTGTTGTCAGTTATAATATTTCTAGGAAATCCAAAATGAGCAAAGATATTATTTTCAAAAAAATTAATAATGACAGAATCAATAGCTTTCCTGCTTGGTACTTCTTCGATCCATTTTGTAAAATAATCCATGGCAGTAAGAATCCACCTGTGTTGGCCCGAAGAGGGAGGATGTATTTCTCCGATGAAGTCTAATCCCCATTGTTGGAAAGGGGCTTCAACGGAGATTGGTTTTAAGGGCAGAGGAAGAAGTTTCCTTTTGCCCTTGAACAATTGACATTTATGACACGAAGTCACTTTATGATGCACATCAGCGAAAAGTGTTGGCCAATAGAATCCAGCTCTGAGGATTTTATTAGCCATGGTCTTCCAGCTCAGATGACCACCACAGTCTCCTACATGAAAATCCTGCAATACTTTATCAGTTTCATCCTTCAATAGAAAATTTAACAAAATACCTCCAGGATCTTTCCAATACAGATTTCCTTCTAGAATACAAAATTTTAATGCTTTTAATTTCAAAAACCTATCTTTAGTTTTGGTCAAACCAGGGGGAGCTTGTAAATTATGCAAAACAAATATCAGGTCTGCGTACCATTGAGAGTTCAGAAATACCTCTTTCATGCTTGGAGTCGCCTGCTCACCCTGTTCATCTACTGCAACTAAGAAATTAATGTCAAAAGAATGGAAATTTGATTCAACCATTAACTTTTCTAGACCTTGACCTTTAATCAGTTTAGTAGTCTTAATCTCTATGTCATACTCTAGAATGATAGCAATCCGTTTTCCTCTTCGGTTGTCCGGAGTGTCCTGGGTTAAAATGTATTTTACTACCGCATTCAGAACATATGCAATGGTGTGGGAATGGAGAATATATACTCTAAAATATTTTATGGCTTTCACCAAGGAAAAAGCTTGTTTCTCCATTATTTTATAATTCAAAGCAACATCTCTTAAAGATTTACTGAAAAAGGCTATGGGTTGTTCATACCCTTCACTGTTTTTCTGTAGTAATACTGTTGCAATGGTATGTTCAGAGTCGAAAGAAAGAAGATAAAAATCTTTGGTGAAGTCGGGACTGATCAAGACTGGAGCCTATGTGAGTGCGTGTTTGACTTGTTCAAAAGACTGCTTGGACTTTGTGTCCCATTTTATTTTTGTGTTCTTTTTTAACATGTTTGTGATGTTCCTGAGAAGCTTAGCTAGGTTGGGTATGAATCTTCGCAGAAAGTTTATTTTTCCGATGAAAGACTATAACTCTTTGATATTTCTTGGGTTTTCTAATTTCTAAATGGCCTCGATTCTGCTGGGGTATATCTTAATTCCATCCTTAGAGATTATGTGCCCTAGCAGTTTACCTTCCTCTAATCCGAAAAGGCTCTTCTTAGGATTCAAAGAAATCCAAAATTTCCTGCATTTCTCAAAAGCTCGTTTGAGATGTCATAAGTGCTCGTCATCAGATTGGGAAAACACAGTTACGTCGTCCAGATAGATGACAATAAATTTTTCGATTTCTTCCACAAAAGCGATGTCCATCACTCTCTGGAAAGTTGCCCCAGCGTTCATCAACCCGAAAGACATTTTCACATACATGAAAGTACCCCATGGTGTTGTGAAATCTGTTTTCTCTTGGTCATCTGGGTGAACAAGGACCTGATGATAACCTAAGAACCCATCTAGTAAAGAGATTCCACTGGATCCGACTATTTTTTGTAATATGTGGTCCATTTTTGGCAATGGGTAGTTGTCCTTCAGAGAGACCTTATTCAGATTTCGGAAATCGATGCAAAGCCTGATTTCTCTGGATTTATTTCAGGTTGGGACCAAATTTGAAACCAATTTGGAAAATCGTAACAGAACTATGATTTTAGCATCGTACATTTTTTTGATTTATTTTTCTATCAGGGGAAATAGCTTGGGATTGATTCTCCTAGGTTTCTGTCTGAAAGGTTTTTGATCTTCTTTTATTGGAATCCTATGTTGTATGATGCTGGTGTCATAAGCTTTCAAGTCCTTGTAACCCCAGGAAAATATGTCTGAATGTTCCTTGAAAAGCTCAATGTATTTGAGTTTCTGCTCAGGGGGTAATGATTTGGAAAGTTTTACCATCTTGGGTTTCTCTTCTGTCCCTATATTACAATCTTCTACTTCTTGACCATTGGTGTTATCACTGAAATTTCGTCCGCACAGGGCGACAAGAACTCCGCATCGTCAGCACAGAAAAACAGTCATTCATGGCACAAGGATTAATTCCACAGCACAGCAAAAGGGTCAAAACTATACAAAATGGCCAAAAAAATTAAAAGGCGCTTTACACCCACTAAGCACACGCGCGCGCGCAACGTCTTCGTACCTGGAGCGCATATGCGCGGCTGTGGGGTGCAAAACTCGCGCGCCTGCCAAACGGTGCATTTATGAAGCTGGTCGGCCTCCCAACCACTAATGGATTGGCTCCCAAGTCGATTTGACATCAAATCCGAGCTCAATCTGCGTGGGGAGGCTGGTCAAAGACCTAATTGTGCCCT